>UZAN01047491.1:15432-26297 GCA_900618425.1 Echinostoma caproni
CTCCGAATCACTAGCTCGTAGTTGTTTGGCAGGGTGTCTGGTTTGGTTTTTCACGTTAATCCGGTCAAACATCGTATTCCGTATAAATCCTTCAACATTGTGCTAGTTGCACTCTCCCGGGTAACGGTAAACATTTGCTTGCAAGCTGTTACGCTCGAGGACGGTCCCATAATCAACAATTCCAGCGGAGTTTAGATCGCAAAGAGCTCGTTTGGTCCTCCGTAGCGAACATCAATCAACCAATGAGCTTGGGGGACACGACAACCAATGATCAACTGAACCCTAAGGTCAGTCAGATGCTCCCTCTCTATCCCGTTTGGGTGGATTAAGCGAGCCGTTTGTTTCTTAGCCGGTACCTGAGCTCTTGGTAATAATAGATTGTTCATGTTGTAAGCAGTGTTTGCCTTAATGCCCTCATGATCCCTAAGGGGGCTTACTTTGAATGTTACCTTTTGACTAACTATATGTCGCTCTTCAGCCACGGTGTGAATGTCCAAACATAGCATCGGGCCACTTAGCCCTAAACGTTCAAAAAATTCCTTACTAACTATTGTGGCATCCGAACCGCTATCTAGTAAGGCATATAATTTTAACGATTTGTCGCCGTTCATTATTTTTACCAGGACTATCCTGAAATAAGCAATATTATTTGGCGCAGAATAGAAATCCTCTACGATTGCTTGCACATTCGCGGACACTTGACCTCTAGGCGACAAGTAAATGAGGCTATGGTGCTTGCCGGTGCAAGCATAAACCGAGTATTTACCATTTTCTTCACATGCCCGCGCAAGGTGTCCTTTATTTAATACATTTACGACAAAAATTTGATTTCTCCACAATTTTCCGTTCCTTCACCACATTCGAACTGAAGAAACCTTCACATTTAGTAAGTGCGTATGATTCCAGACACAAGGGGCACTGAAAGTTCTGTATTGATGCTGATGTTTTTCTAGTTGTAGTTGTGTTCACATGCGTCTTACGCCAAGGACCCCAGGAGCGATAAGCGTCTGGTGAACGCTTTAAGTCCTAGCTGTTCTGAATCCTCGACTCTGCCTCTATCATTTTATTAAAGTTGATTAACCGATATCGTCCGCTGCTGGATACGATCTTATTTGCCACTTTGGCCCACATACGTTGTAAACATCTGGGCAGTCGTGTAACTGATGACTCCGGCGCGGGTTTGAAAGCCAACTCGGACCCACATTCCATTTCCGTTAGGACCATGTAGCAGCTTTACAATTTAATGCTCAGCCTGCTCAGGCCCTCGCCTGTCCAACTCCATTCTGCTGTTTTAGCTAGAAAGTCCTTTACTACAGCCCTAATTGCTTCGTGCGGTCGGTCGAATAATTTATCGAGTGTCTCCCTGGCCGTATGATACGCGTCTTCCTCTGCCATTAGCATTCACTGTTCTATTGCCTCTCTAGCTGCTCCATTACGGCAGTGTAACAGGCAAGCCAATTTTCTACCTTCTCCACAAGAGAGTTTAGCAAAGAAGTTGTTGAACTTCCGTTTGAATCACCAATATTCTGTAGCGTTTCCACCGGAAGAAATGGATTCTAATCACTGGAGTTCTAAGCAATGAATGCTGTCATGCCTGGGTGCGGGTAGTTCTCTCACACCCTTACTAAAATTCACTTCGGACACGCTCTTATATTGATAGATTTCTACCCTTCTCTTGTAGCTTGTCTTGGAACACCTGGATGCTGCGTGTTCCGCATCGTTGTTGCGCTCAATCCCTGTCAGAGCCAGCTTAGCCTCGGCCTCTCAGAGTTGTTGTCGGAAGACGGCTTCATTTACCCCACATTCTAATCTGTGTCTATCCTTCAATAACCGTAGTTCTAATCCCGCCTTTTTCATTGCGTACCTCGTGCTGCGGTGTGATCTTCCTGAGGATGGCGCAGCAGTGGAGTCTTTAACGATGGTGGTTTCTCCATCTTCTTTCTCTCCGGAGGACTGTTCTCTGAATGAGGCTGATTGACCAGATTTACACGAAACTGAATTGAAATTAGGGACGAAATACTGGAGACAAAGAAGAAGAATTTAGAAGAACTCAACGAACGTAATTTGACCAGGGTTTCAAACTGTAATGGCAAGCCGAACAACGTTCAATACGAATCGCAATGTCTCGACTTCGACTGACTAAATTACCATCAAGTGGGAAAGCAGTTGAAAGACAGTTGAAATTTCGTTTCCATTATGGGCATACATCAATACATATTTGCGACTTGCGAAACCCTCGTAGGTCCCAGTCACAGAACGACAAACAATAGATCAAATCAAGGAACGAGACCACAAACATACCGAGCGGGTATTGAGGAGAACGGTTAAAACAACTGTTAATGCATTGAGTTCACAAAAGAGGAGGAATAGATAAAAAAAGGAAGAGAACAGCCTTCTAAAACAACCTGAATGGTTTGCAATCCCGGACACTACCCCCACCGGCTGTTGTAGGAGACCAACGACGAGAACGCCCAGCAAGGCAGCAATGATTCCTGGCAGTCAACATGCCTGAGTTTACAGAACCCACAGAGCAAGCTAGGCTCAACTCAGATATAGCCCTGCCTAAGCGATGAAACTCACGCTCAGGCGATTGGAGTGAAATCTGCTTTAAGACTAGGAACCAAGCGGGAGGGTAGTGGCCCCGCGCACTGAAGGTAACCCTAAGGTCTGTGTAGGAAACAAGGTCGCTGTTTTAGCGCACTTTTCGTATGAAACGAGAATAGATTGGGCTGTTACGTGATCTCAAAACGGACAAACAGTATAAGTCGATGCATATAATAGCCGAGCTACGCGAGCGTCGAGCCAATGGAGAAGCGGATTTCTTTATCCGGGATTTTCGGGCCCAGTGGAGGCGCCTATATTTTCGATGGAGCCCCCTACTGGTCCCTGGCAGAGAGTCGCCCGCGGTATCAACCGATACCTGACACCGAAATGCGCGGCCGCGCGTACATCGTGTCTGCCAATGTGCATACTGTCCTGAATTAGCGAGACGAACTGGAGGCATTCACAAGGGACAAATCCCCGACGGTAATCGCCCCTACCGAAAAGTGGTTCATCCAAGACACCCATGACTCAAAAATTTCCCTCCCGCGGTACGCGCTATTCCGTTCAAATCGAGTTCCATCAAGGATCGGCGGAGGCCTCCTGCTGTTCGTCCATGTAAGTATGCGGATTACGCACCTCCACAGATATGCGGATCCTGATGGGTAGGGAGTAATACTGTGGTGCAAAACCAAACTGTGCTCCAACCGCTACACGACGATCGACGTTTGATACAGATCACCAGCGGCAGCCTCTGTAGCTATCCTGGATGATATACGTCGCTGGGCCCGTGATGGCCACTGTCTGCTCTTGGGTAATTTTAATGTGTTTCAAATCGACTGGGATGAGGATCGATACCCGCTAGGATCTGACCGATTCTCCAGAGAGCTACTCGAGGCTGTACATCGTTGGAATTTACACCAACGCTCTCGCGAGCTAACTAGGATAAACGATTCCACCGCGTCAGTCCTTGATCTGGTTTCATCCCCGAGATCGTCGAACATCGATGCCATCGACTACCCCCCGCTACTCAGTTCAAGTGATCACTCGACCCTATTGATACATTAACGTCGCGGAGCTTTGTATTGTCCTCGATCACATTCCGTACCCAATGTCGGGAAATTAGACTGTGACGTCATAAGGATTGCAGCACAACCCCTCCCCTAGGTAACAGCATGCTCACATGGAGTCGAACTCGTTTGGATTACCTTTCGGGACCGCATCCTTAAATTAGTGGTGGAGTCTTCACCGCTTGAACGCTACAGGTGGCAAGCCATGCCCTTCCGTCGTTCGACCGCGAGCTTTGCCAGATACTGAAGCGTCGGAATTGGGGTTAGAGAGCGTTTCACCTGCATAGCTCCAGCTGCAGGCACAAGTCACCACGCAATGCCTGTTCCTAGATGGAATCAGCCAAACAGAGGGTTTACGAGGAGTCCTTGGCATCGGAATCGGCCATTATGCCAAAATGACTTTATCCTAACCACCGTCACCGAACGCGGGCAACGGCCGACATACCGTCTCTGGAGTTCCACGGTGCTCTGGCGGAGAAGGACGGTAAAAAGGGGGAAGCATTCGCGCAGCATTATGCGCCGCTCTATGCTGCCGATAATTTCCTCAGCCCTCAACTGTCGTGTTCAGCGCGGTGTCTGTCCTGGCAAGCCATCGCAGTGGACAAGGTGGTGGAAGAGCTGAGAGCTATAAAGCAGTAATTATCACCGGGTCCTTACAGAGTCTATCCGGTCGTCCTGAAGGAACTGGTGCCAATCATAGCACCCACTTTGGTCACTTGGTTTGAGCAATAATTAGCTGTGGGTAGACTACCTGCCAAGTGGAAGACCGTGATCGTACGCCCTGTCTTCAAGGGAAGAGCCCGCGAGGAATCTGGAAGCTATCCCCCGGTCAGTCTCAATTGTGTGGCAGTTGAGGTGATGGAACGTCTACTTGCCAAACGACTTTGAGAACATCTGCCAAACGATTTCATCTACCCGGAGCAGCAAGAATTTCGTTTAATTTTCGGAGCCAGGAAAGATAGTCGAATTAGGAGGATCAATCGTGAATGGTATCGGAATTTCCTGTTAGGATTGTTGAATCAAGTCAACATAGCAGACAACGAGCTCAAACAGGTTCAAACAGGAATCACTCCCACAGGAATATCGACGATACACGTACATTCGCGCGCCTTTCAGGACTGCTATGCATTAAAGGTAAGCCCAAGGAGTTGCTTAGCATTCTGAACGATCTGTTCAAGATAAGCTATTTCCAAGCGTTCTGTTTACGTACTTCTGACCAGCAACCCACCGGGCTGTCGTTTTCCATTCGCATAAGGCTATTGCTCAACATATCATCTTGCACTCTACCTCAACCAACCTATTTTCACCTCACTCCTGTATGATGGTGAGACTGGCTAGTGTTTCTTATGGGTCACCCTCGCATCCCAGGGGAAGTTGTCGGAAATGCTGCAAGGCCGTGAAAAATCGGATTTTTTGCGACACCTTCAACCAGTAGTTTCGTCGAGTTCACAGTAAGATTTAATCTCACGTTTGCCGATTATACCTAGATAATGCCCAGCTTAAATTGGCATGCTATGACTGCACACAGCTATGTAGGCATTACCGCATCTCTGTGCAGCAGCATCCCAACGGTGAAACCACAACTGTTCATGCGAGTAATAGAGGTAGGGGAACGTCAGCCAACAACGAACCACGAGTTAGAGACAGCAAAGGCAAGTTTGGAAGCGCTAGAATTGAAAACGAGGTCGTAACTCCTGCGACTCCAAACAGGTATCAATGATAGGACTGCCAGTCCGTTCGAGATCAGGAAGGAGGTGGACGGCATGACGTCCGAAATAAGAAATCTGGGGAGTAAAACTAGCATTGCAGCGGGCAGACGGCGAAATGTATTAATCAAAGGATTGGACAAGCCTCTTAGCGGTAGTGCCAGACTGAGATAAAGAGACCTGAAACATCACGTTTGCAACCTACTCAGGCAGGTGGGAATCCCGGCCCACGCACTAATTGATAGGATTTTCAGGCGTGGGAAATGGTCTAACCATCAGGTAAGCAAATCTCTGAGCACAATGCCAGTTGTCGTGGAGTTTGGTAATCAGACATTCATGGATGCATTACTGGCAGAGGCGGTCGAAATAAAACTTGACGAATGGGAAGGTACCGAACCGGATAATGTTTATATGTCTGTTTGCCTTCGCCGATACACCTCACCGATTAGCGAGACAAATAGAGATTCCCGGGGTAACTCACCACGGATTGAGTTTAGTAGAAATTGCAGCATCCTTCACAGTCACAAGCTACTCATCCTACCACATCTACTCCAAGATCTGGCTCAGCTTTATTATCGCATACAGTACCTAATCGTAATGCAGGAAGATCAGGGTCCATTCCAGTGGGACGGACAAAGATGATCGCGGCTTCTTGAAAGGACAAGGCTGACTGCTTGAGTGTCTGTGTACCCACTCAGTCGGTTACTGAAAAAGAATTGTGAGCAACGGTGTCTCGTAGGGTATATGAAGCCGTCGCACCCAGATCACCGCCTCCGCGAACGAAGGCCAAAAGTATATCGGCGATAAAAGACGAAGAAAGCACTCTGGCGATCCGCCCGAGTGCGTTTTAGACACTGGCAGCACCAAAACTGGGAGTGGGGCCCGGGAAGGGGGTTATCAGCATTCTACACGAACGCATGTAGCTTAGGCAACAACTTGAGATAAATAAGGTCCGAAGGCGTAGGGATGGACTGCATTTTAATTGCTCAGAAGTGACTACACGAGGCTATAACCTCGAAGAGCCTGCAACTCTTCGGGTACTGTTAATACAGGACTGAAAGGGGAGGTGGTGGGGCTGGAGGTGTCGTATTGCTCCTTGTTTCGGAAACCCTTGATCAGTCTGATGGAGAGCACATGTCCACGCCAAATATCCAGGCGTGCTCATGCAACATACGATCCCCGAACTTTAAAGTGACCGTAGTAGATATCCACAAGGCACCAGTCTCAGCCGAGGAGGAGGATGACCAACTGTGCGAATAAATAACAAGGTTGAGTAAGCAGGTGGAGATGATGGTCATCATGGGAGACTTAAGCCCTCCGGAGGTAGGTTGGGAAAGCCTTTGGGCCTCTCTTGCCGGGTTTGGAAGGAAATTAATGGACCTGTTCGCAGTGCTGCCCCTGATGCAGCATGTCAACCAACCCACTAGATGGAAGGAGGAGTAAAGGCCCAGCATGTTGCCACACAATATGGAACGGTTGGTGTATCTGTTCCCCCAGGGAGAAGTGTTCACAGAATACTCGAGTTCCATATCAGGGGCAACCCTTCTCCTGTTCCCCATTAGCTCAGAAGGAGCTTCAGGAATCTGGATGTGCAGGCGATCAGAAAATCTGCAGACATGATACAGTGGTAACCAAACGGCATCCTCTCCGTGGAGCAGGAGTGGCAGTCATTCAAGGACTGCATCATCAGGCTGACAGACGAAGTCACGCTGTTAAGAAGGGTCGAAAGTGGAAGTCGGCCGCCTTTATGGGCAAAAAGGTAGTCAGGGAGTAAGACAACAAAAGAAAGGCATGGGAAAACCTCCGGAGTATGCGAGAACATTGACGTCATTTGCACTATATAGTGGCGAGAGAAAGGGCTCTTAAGATACAGAAAAGTAGCAGCCTCCAACAGCCTCTGCATGGTCTCTCACCGACGAGACGAGAAGACATCTCTTCTGTTTTCTTTTTTCCAGCCCGCTTGAGAGAACCTGGCTAAAAGAAACTCGCAGTAAACGCAGTGTTGGGAGCCCAGAACACCCGCCGACAACACAATAATCTGGACGCTCGATTGGCAAGGGCCATTATTCGTCGACTGGACTGGTTGGGGTGGGTGCCTGGGGTGGCGGCTGGTTACCCTTCCATCGCACGCCGCGAAAGGCTCCTATACGACCTAGCGTCACAAAAGCCCCTTCTGAGGAAGCCATACTCACTGCTTTCTTGTGGAGGAGGTGTTTTTCGCCAAAGTGAGAAAACTAAAAGCTGACATCCGGAGATATAACCGGGTTGNGGACCACTGACAGTTCACCTAGGTGAGTTGGCCAAAACCCTGATTCCAAAGCAACCAAGAGATGTAGGAACCATACACCATCTCGGTTGTGACAGCGATCACCGGCTTGATTGGGCATTGAGGTGTATTGGGCACCTTGGACATCCGACCCATCTGAAAGGCATATGATTCGATGAACTAGACACCGGCCCCCAATTGATTTCCGTTTTCTCACACCACCCCGCTGCCTTGCGGGTCGGACTTTGGCTAGTAGGTGGCACCGGTTGTGGATTCCTCAAGAAAATTTACCTGCCTTGGCTAAGGCAACCACCCACACAAAAATCATGGAACGTTCACCTTTTCCTAAAGATTATTTTTCCATAATTTGTTTATCACATAGTATAGATTCAGAGTTGTGAGAAAATATATATATGTATAATACAGTGCCAGCGGGGATATGAAAGTAGGATTGCACGCAATGCTAAACAGCACCCAAAAATCGACTAAAACTACGTGCAGTCTAAGGCCCACTCCCGGGTCGCGACTGGGAATGTAGCAGGTGCAGAATGCATTAGTCCAGCCGCCAACAAAAGAGAAAACTGAAGTCCTGAAGATTTTCTTTCAGAAATTCCACATAAAAATTTTAGGTAAGCCTTTTGCCTGCCCCATTGAAAAGTTTCCCTGAACAGTCCATGGCACCGTTCGTCTTAGAGGTGAAGGAGGGGGAAGTAGCACTGGGACACCTGGACCAGCAGAAGGCCGCGGGTCCGAATGCGTTGCATCCAGCAATCTTGCGACTCATTGCTGACAATATTTCAGGTGCAAGGGATCGCCTCAGCAACCCCGCTGTCCGACTGGACCACGGCAGAAGTGGTACCAATCCATAAAGGTGAATCAAAGGCAGCTGTCTCCAACTACCCACCAGTGAGCCTGTCGGTAGTGCTGAAAACCTTCGAGCGCCTTCTTATGAAGAGGTTAGTAAGATATCTGGACGAATAACAGATCATAGCATCCCAACAACACGGATTTGTCAATAAAACATCATATTTCACAAACCTTCTGTCGATTCTGGACGAGCTCACAGAAGGGTTGGACGCAGGGAATCGAGTCGAAGTATGCTACCTTGATTTCAGGAAAGTCTTCAACTCGGTCAACCACAGGTTCCTTCTGCACAAACAGTAGGTAGTGAGACGGAGAGTGAGAGGTCATTCTGTGTCGGAGTGGAACAGAAAACCTCGGAAACGGTAACAGCCTGCAGTGAGGTACCTCAGGGCTCAGTCCTTGGTTCCATACTATTTGTGCTGTATGTTATTAAAGTCATTGAGGTCTTCCGGGGCCCCGGGTTTCTATTTGCGAATGACCTCAAAGTAGTCAAAGATTCATCATTGAGGGAAATACAGGAGGCACTAAACGCAATCCACGGCTGGACGGATAAATGGGAGCTATCACTCAACGTCAGCAAATGCAGACAACTGCTGTTGAACAGATGGACGGCGAAGTTGCGTCAACTAGACATTGGGTTGGCGGATACCACTGAATCCACCGAAGTGGTTAGGGATCTAGGCGTGCAGATGCATGCCTCCTTTAAACCTTCAATGTAATGTGCGGCAGCTGCAGTGAACGTCAATAGAGTCTTCGAGCAACTCTGCCGAACAGTTTCAATAAAGAAGGTTGAAGTTCTCTTACCACTGTATAAAGCTTTCGTGCGACCGTATCTGGAGAACCGTGTAGAAGCGTGGGCTCCTTCTAGTAGGGGACAGACAACTGCTCGAGGCATTGCAAAGAAGGTTTACCAGGATCATCAGTGGGCTGATCGGTATGGTATACAAAGAACGGCTGGCGGCACTTAACTTATTCTCATTGTACCGCTGTCGTCTAAAGAGTAACTTGACTGAGACGTTCAAACAGGACAAAAGACTGTCAATAGCAGACGGATCCTTGTTTACGCTTAATAAAAATCCAACCCTCAGAGGGCATGTAAAGAAACTGATGAAACCATGGGCCACTGGAAGAGCCAGGTGGCAATTTCCTGCCACGGCATGGTAAACGCATGGAACAACTTACCACCTGCAGTAGTTGCAGTAACTACTGTTCAGACGGAGACTAGACACCTTCTAAGATGGAGTGTTCTCCGAGTGGTTAGTGGCTTGAAATTCAGTTGTGGTCGATAAGTTCGTCTTTTTTGAGTTTAAATTAGTTCACATTAGTTCGTCTTTTCAAGGAGAAGCTAATGCGGCTCACAGAAGAAGTTGCAACTCCCCGAACACTTGGGAAAAATAACGAGCCGGCCTAGTGGACGAGCCGGGCCACCAAGACACAGCTATTCAAAAAGCAAGCGGGGAATTGCTTTAAAAGAAAAGGGAGCCATAGGAGCATACTGAAATACAACAGGAACAGTCAAAGAGCCAAAAGAGTTAAGATGGTCTTCCGACTTCAACTCGAACGAAGACTGGCAAACAGAGCCAAGGAATGCCAAAATGTATACTATAACTATGTTCACTTCAATGCAACTACCAGAATAGCGGTTGAATGCATTAGGAACACCCGGGGCGAACACCTTTTGACCAATGACGAGAAAACCAGGGAAATGTGTACGTTTTACGAAGGGGTCCATGTGCGAGACCGCGGCAAACCGCCTAATGGGATGCTAATTAACTCAAATCTCGTAATGAATGACGTCTATGCAACATAAAATGAAATAAGGAATATATTGCAAAGCCCAAATACGCACAAGGCCGCAGGGCTGGACGGAATTCATCCCGTCGTCCTTATACGAATAGTGGTGATCGTGGCGGGACCCCTTGCGGAGCTGCTCAATTGAACACTGCGCAGCTGCCCAGAGATTGGATGACGGTTTACCGGTTCTCTAACCGACTGTTTCGCAACAGCACTTTTCTTTTTTGCCTCTCACTTTTCTCTAAGTTTCCTTGTAGAGTCATTCAAACTGGACGTGATCGTCAAATCACGAACCAGAAGCACCTTCATCCTACGCTGGTGACTAGCAAAAAGGACAGGTTCATTTTTCAAACAGTCGTACGTAATTAAGGATTATCGGGACATGGGTACATAACCGTGGAATACTTATCAGAACCATCAAGGTTTGGATATCAAATAGAGACTCAGCCAAAAGTAATTCAATGTAGTCACAAAATGTACGCTTCCATCTACACCAAACAGTTACTGATGATTTGTTTGCCGTATTGGGCCACAGAGGTTCGACATTTTGTGTATGGAACATAATGATAATAATAATAATAGTTTATTTCTCGGTTTACATCGAGAAGCGTGCAGATTGCGCAC
>UZAN01047492.1:1205-26288 GCA_900618425.1 Echinostoma caproni
ATCTCAAACAATTATGCTACGGGCAGCATAAAAGCAATTCTCACGAAAAGTAGTTGACACGCTTATTATGTGCAGTGTTTTTTTCAGAAAAATATGCATTACCGAAGAAATCGGGAAAACAAATGAACGGAGTTCAGGCGTGAACAATCATTATGTGAATGTACCTAAACAACTGTTCATTTATCGACGTTGCACCAGGAGCATATTGTTCAAACATCAGTAGATTATAAAATTGTAATATTCAAACCTAATGTCATCCAAAGTAACTTTGGCAGTAATATTTCCAAGATTATTCATTCTACTTCTGAACTCCATTTTCCTTTTATGTTTTGCATTTCTTTCATTTGAATTTGTGGGGTCAGGACAGAGTTCAGTTTAGTTTTAATACATTCATTGTTGCTATACCCTTTTGTCATAAACGGCTTTTATCTATCAGCGTGCACTGTTGATCCAAGAAATTATACGCTCGCCGAGACGATGAAATTAATGCACATTATTATAAACGGCTATCGGGTTGACAGTTTTTCAGTCCTTACATACATTGTGATCCACAAAACCGGTGGTACCAATCATCTTAAATTACTGATCCGTTTCACGAAAACATTGTGCTCTAAATGCATACTATTCAGGTGTCAATAGTTCAGTGTATGATAAGACACTGGATGAGTTTTCATTTCATCTTTCATCAAATATGCGGTAAATTTGGAAACATAGGGGTTTTTCACGAGAAAAAATGTTTGGGTTGTCTAATCGACATTTCGCAACCATGCGACTAAGTTAGTATCGACCCCGGGACCACCCATTCCGGACGGAAGCATGCTTTTCAAAGACAACCAGGAAACCGATTAAACCGCTCTTCCTTTTTCCTATACGCGATATAGCACCATATAATCGTCTAAACATGCTCTATTCGTAAGCAAAAATGCACTGGTTATTATTCTCCCCGATGCATATAAAACAGTTCCGGTAAGCTGCGCAGTCGAGATCACATTCTTGAGGTCATTGGTACAAAAACGGTTTTTATCCGATTTCATCACTGCCAATATCCGAGCAGTTTGACATTAAATTTTTGTCCGTGTGAATTTTAAATGTACACCCCTAAACAGATTTTCCAAGACAGTTTGTGAGGGCTTCATACAGCCGACCGGAGATGCCCAAGATAAAGTAAGCTACTGCTGAATACTCCATTCACGCTTGGAAAAGACGCTCAAAAGTGAATAGATAATTTTAAAGACCTATGCTGAACAACTGCAAGTACACAGAGGCTATTTGTCTTATACTATTTGAATTCGGGGAGGTTTATGAATATAGAAGTTAGTAGCACACAAAATTACGTCAGATGTATTAGTATAGTCTAGATTAAAACAAAATTATCAACCAACAATTGCTGCATGTGTTCACGTCTCCAAATAGCGCACCTTACTTACTGATCCTGAAAAACAATGCGGCTTGAAAAGATCCATAACGTCTACCGCAAATGTGTTGGATACTTTTAAGGTTTGATGCAACAGCGGTTCTCACACACCAGATTGTAAGTACCTATTCCACTCCATATTCCGCTTACGTTCTTCGATTTCGTCGTTCGTGTTCGGCAAGTCACTCCTATCACACGGAAGTAAGTGTTTTATTCATATTTACAAAAAAGCACACAATTTTAAGAAAAGTGCACATGTGCATCCGCTTTCGGTAATCAAGAATTTATTGTTAAAATCAAATCAAATACCTAACTACTCTTTTAAAGACAGTAGCTATGTTTTTGTGTTTCAAACCGAGCCTAGTGTTTCCAGGCTAATGCTACTGATGACAGTTAGCCTTTAGGAATGACTGTGTCATATAATTCACCTGCTTGGCTACCTTCCAGGGAGTCAAGTGCACAGGAAACTGTAGCGGGACATATTGAACAACAACGTTTGAGTAACCACTGGCACTAAACAATCAACAATTTCTCTCCACAATCCACTTTTGCGTTCACCGCGCGAGATGAGTTAAAAGAGCTGTTAACATGTTTTCACACACATGATTCTGTTTCCCCGGATTGCGCGTAATCGCGGTATTTTAGCTTCGTGATTCACTGCAAAAGAAACTCTTCGCTTTTGCCGATGCATCGTTTATTCCACGAAACCACCATAATTTACATTGTTAATCTGAACAACTTATCTTATTCTTTTTGATCGCCACCAGATGGATCCGGAGCTTGAGTGGCTAGTTGCGATCTTCGTCAGAGCTAACGCTAACCAACACAGTAGCAATTAAACAAATAAACGACTACTCTTTAACGAGATCACAGTTTTCTGATGTTGGTTACATGCTGTGTAATATATTATTTAAATAAAATAAAACTCCTTCAGACGAAATAAAAGCAGTGGCTTTCAGTCCTGATTAATTTTTTGACTCAGTGAGTTTTGGCCAGAAGTAGTAGCCAGTGTTATGCGATTTAGCGGGAATCCCTCGAACACTCCCAGTAACCGAGAGGTTGATGTGTCAAAAAAAACGGATAAGGAAACTCAGACGTAAGAGGAGGCGCAATCTCTCAGTAAAACAAACGAAAAACTCCACCAAGGCTTTATAACTTGTTGGCAATTTAGCTTTGCCAGCTGATGGTAAATATCCGATAGAACCACGTCAGTAATCGACTCGGACAGGAGGGGGATAGCGAAATTTGACCTCCACTAGCAACCGCGGCTCATAGTTAAGAGAACACTGGTCGAGTCCGTCCGTGCCATAGCAGTTGAGGAGTTAATTAGCCGTACGGCTGTTTTCGTTGTCAAGCAGGGCCAATATATTTATGTGGTCTGTTCTTGATTGATTTTGAAGACCTCTTCTACGGAAAGATTCTCAGTAAAACAAACTCATTCAAACTTTTTGAATGCGGTTCATGCATCTCGTTATTTCTTTATATATTACTGATGGTTGTGTGTTTTTATCAACAGTCCGTAAAAAAGACAACAAAATGTATCTTATTGATCCAGGAGAACCTTCAAAGGGTTCTTTACTGACGTATGTGGGAACTAAGATTGATTATTCAATCATCTATTTGAAAGCAAACACGTGAAAGTTGATGCAGAAACCATTCTCAGTAAATCGGTTCTAAACAGAATTTTCCTACCAGCTCTCGTCTCATGATTTATTTTCAGAGTTTAATAAGTTGGTAAGTAAAAGCTGGGAAGCTAATGTAAAGTATTTGGTGGATAATAATAACAGTTCAACTTCATTCGACTGTGTTTAATAACAGGACAGACGTTTAAACACTGAAGTATATCATTGTTTCATCGACCAAAACCTTCCAGGGATCAACCTTCGGCAAGCAAATACACATGTAAGCTAGTGTAATGTTTCCACTGGAGCCTACTGTAATGGAAGCGTATTAAAATGGACATCCCGTTTGATCAATTTGGTTCATCAACTGCATCGCATTGGGCGACAATAGTAACCGAATACAGCATGGATACTTAAGGTTACGTGACATTTTGATTTCAAAACTTCCTGGATTTGACAGTTCTATGTAAATAATAAACATGAATAATAAATCAATTCCCTAGGTCTATTGGACTTTTTGTGGGTTATCTGTGGTGAACCTTCCATCATCTGCGAATCAAGCTGTACACATTAGCTCCGGGGTTGAATCGTTTCTTCTGTGTGCAGTCACTGAGATCACAGGAAGCAAATATGAAAAAAGTGCATGTTTCTCAAAATGAGTAAATACTAAACTGGAGGCTTAACCTAGAAAAATGATAACCACATCTAATGTCTTGCTAAATAAAAGTTCTCAATCACTTATCAGAAAATGTTCCACATCTTTGCGGCTCACGTTCACTATCTATATTTAACAAAATGGGAAGTGTGAATTCCTTGATTCCATCCTAAGCCCTCAGTGACAGCCCATCAATAAGTCAAAAATGTCTCCTCTGTTCGTGATAGAAAAATATGTATACAGTGTGCTTTTCACGGTAAGCAAACAAGCGCAACAGTATTGCAATACCTGATGGCGAAGATGAGTGTTTGCCTTCCTCATCCCAGAGAAGAGTTAAGATATCTCTCGAGAACCACATAAATGTGGATCGATAAACGGATGCCCGACATTGTTAGTAAAACAGTTAATTTTCAAAAGAAAAATATTCTTATCTTTTAAAATAGGAATTAAAGATATAGTCGTGTTTGACTGCAGTTAATTTAGTGTCTAATATTTTGTAAATGGTATTACACTGGTATTGATTCTAAGCGAAGTGTTCAGCTCTGAGAAGACACTTGATTGTATTTTACCTGTAAGTGAGAATCAGGTAGTTGAACGTAAAATAAACTAAGTTCAGCAGCAAATTACAATGTGTCTATTTATAGTAGACTACTTTTATGTCCTTTTTCTACGATACATCACAAGTCATTAAAAGTATCCCGCAAAATGACACAAATGGATAAAAATAGCAAATGCATTAAAAACAGTACTGCAGAAAACGTTTCCGCCTAGCGGCAGTGGCATAATTATTTTTTGGAGGAAAAACAATGTATGCAGATGCGAAAGAATATGCGAATATATAACTAACGGGTGGATGAATTATCCTTATAAAATATCCGAATTAGAATTTAAAAAACGCACAACAATAAGTACGTTATGTGAATGATTTCGTAACGATTTTTGAAGCACAAAATCACGCACATTACGTAATAGTCTGAAATTCCTGACATAAACCAGACCCATTCCGCATAGATCACGCAACGCAGGAATTACAATGCGAATTTGTCATTCAGTCTGAGCTACGAGTAGAATACGGTAGGTAACTGAGGAATCTACCAATCAAATCACAAGCAGTTACTAATTATTTTTCAGTCTCTCGTCCGGCTGGATTGGTCTACCTATCACATGATGTTCAGGCTGAATACTAATAAATAACCGTATAAATTAGAGCCCAAATTCGGCCTCCAACTCAGGAGGCACGATAGTATTAGTTTATTCGTTCCCATTGGTTCCCGTCAAAATGTCAAGGGTGCTTCTGTGCCTTATCTTTCTACTCTCGGTCGCACAAAGTTCACGTTAGTTTGGACTTGTTTTATGGTTGAAGATATCAAGTTATTATGTTACAAGTATAAAGTCATCCTCGAGGCACATGCAGACATTTTCGTATGTTATTTGTCTTACTTGTATCCCCATGGCCTGTGAATATTATTTGCTTCCAAACCAAGATACGAACTGGTAGGTTGGTGTCAAAGGTGCTTTGGGTTATTGCAGAACGATTCTACGTGACCCACACAAGCAGTATGCTCCTATCCCATCAGCAAGCAATTGTTATTATGATGCTGTTCATCAATGTCGATAATTATTTTGAACATTCTATCCTTATTGCACCTGGAGATATAAGCGCCATTGGAATTTATTTTTCAAAACTTAATTACATTTTTATGGTTTTATTTTTCAATTAGAAGAAGGCAATATTATATTCAGTACCTTTTAGAGACCGCTCTAAGAGGTATATATTTGCAATGGAATTTCACTCACCTTGACTAATGACGATCACTTAAATCCCGAGGAGTAAAACGCAAATAAAGGCCTAATTCGCAACCTCTAGGTTCTTCTAATTTGTATAGATAAAGGGAGGGAAAACACGTTTTCATCTCATGTAGCCACGGGTTCCATCTAACTTGCGGCGGCAGCAGCATTTTCAACGCCTAACACGCGAAGATTTAATGATAACTCTCCAAATTCCACGCAAGCAAAAGGTTATGAAAACAGTTCATTGAATATTTTCGGTTCAACCTAGAGAGAGAACAACTGAACTACCACGGCTTTTAATCAAAAAATTGTTTCTACGTTTCTTATTGTTTTTTTTGGGTTTCTTAAGCTGTATCTTCCAAACCGTTAGAAGATTTGAATAAAACAACGAAGAGCAAAGGTTCATTTGCATGGGATATTGAGGACGTGGTCAGCTCCAACCATCCGGAAACCGAGAGTAAGTGGACTTATTTTAACTACACGATTTGTTTTCGGGGATTTACAGCGATAGGGAGAGAGGAGAACCTAGTGGGAAAAGTTTATCGGAGTAACTATTTCTTAATTCCGATTGGAGATATTATTCCCGTATTTTCATCAAGCAGCTATTCATAAACATTTTAAAGCATATTTGGTTTCCTATGAATTCGAGGCTTTCTGCATAGAATCGAATTACCATCTCGATGCATTTATTCACATGATTGCCAAAAATCCTTTAGCTCAGTTTTAGATGAATGATGAACATTACCGGTTGCATGAGCATTTATGGAGGAAATTATTGTTTTTAGGATATTTAACGAAGGAGCTTTTGAGCTCTGAATGGCAATCAACACAAGTCACGGTTTGCTTCGGCCTACTATTTAAGTAAAAAGTAAAGTAAAACCGCTTAAATATTGACATCGCAGTTTTGTTTCCAGTTATAGTGCTTCATAGTCAAGTCTAAATTCGTTTCCAGTTGATCGTGTAGCTACAAATCTTTTGGTCAGCAACCTCGAAGACTATTTCTCACCTCCCAGAAATGTAGTCCAAAATACAGTCTTTAAATGCATACCGCAAGCGCAAACTTCCACGTACTTACGTTAAACTCTTTCACTGTCAACTCCCAATTCCTACGTTCAAATTAGCTCTCTGACCTGTATTGAGTACGTTCAGTGAAAGAATAATTCACTGTTGAAAATAGAAACACAGTACTTTATGTTTGATTTGTTTAATTATTAACCTAGTTGATTAAAAATATCCTTTTATTCACAAATTAGTCAAAAACCTCCGCGTGAATGCATACGTATTCACAGAGACAACTAGACCGTTTTCTAGCCATACTATCCGATTATTAAACTGGTGAAGTGAACCTACAAAATATTGCTTTTCCCCATAAACAAGTGCGCTTTAAACAAATTGCCGCTTATTCAAATCAACACCGCCTCTCCCGTTTCAGCATCGGGTTTTTCTCAGGCGTTACGTAAGTTCACTGTGGTTTCTGAAATGCAGGCTATTTTCGTATTTTTGTCAATTTTTTATGGAATGTACCGACAAACATAAAAATATTAGACATTGATGTAGCTTATCGTGCTATAAGTAGCTTTATCAAACAATGTATGCGAAAGACAACGATGCTCTACACAGCAGTGTTCCTTAGATGGTTTATCTACCATTAGTATTTTCCTTTCAGCTAGTCTTTTAAAGTGCAAAATCTTCTCATTTTAACAAAAATATGACAGTTCATCCTATAGAAGAGTGTATAGTAATAAGTGATAATGAATCCTTTAAACAATACAAAGACATTGGGCACCCGACTAGCCACACATCAAGAAGTACAACAACCAGTGAGGTCTCCGTAGATTTTGATGTGGAACAGTAAGGAAAGATAGGCAGAACATTTTGAGACACGAGCGTGGTGGTTGGGTGGATTGTCTATTAGATGATGATTGCAATCAGAAAGAATAAACTGTGCGAAATTTTCACATAACTAAAAGGTCTAGTTTGCACAGTGTTGTGCGCAGTTCATAAACGGCCATTAAAAGACCTCAAGTGATAATAAACAGGTTTTAGTGAACAAGCTTGAAGCTCCCTTTGTAAAATAAGTAAGGTTCGCGAATAAAGAGTAATTTTTGTGAATTTAATCAACTTAGAAATTGAAGCTTGAATTAGCCCATTCAATTTTTCATAGGCACCAGGCACTCTTTATGGTCTTGGATGTGAATGTTCCTCCTTGGGAGATCGCTAATTCCTCACGAGCTAATTGCATTCAAATGCGATGGAAATGTTTGTAATGACCGATAAAGAGCACTGGATAGCTGTTTCGCTCTGTATCGGACTCGTCAGCATTGCATACGTTTTGTGTCCCTTTCAGGACTCAAACCGCGATTCTTCGGGCTGGGACTTCGAACCCTTACCCTTGAGCTACACGGTCGACGGTTATCACCTTGTAAGAATGGCACAATAAATTTATTGTGTCAAGCTTTAATTATCCCAGTCGATTGTTCAGAGGCACCAGGCAATCCAAGCTTAATACTCTTAATTGCTTGAGTCATTCGCACAAAGTTATGACCGTCGACCGTGTTTTCAAAATGCAATCTCCGAAGTGTATTTATATGAATATATAGACTATGGTTATTGAGAAATGTTTACCGGAATTTATTTTATATGGTCATGAGTGGGGATCACAAGGATGAACGGACTGGGCGATGATGTCTATGCCTTTTTGTTACTACGATGAAATGATGTTCAATCTGGATCGAATTGAAAAATCAACAATACAAGATAGACTACTGACAAAATGCTGCCCTTAATGCAGAAGCAAATTGACAAAAGCTACCATCGTCAGCATTCTTAAAAAAAGGGTGGGAAATCTCTCGTTGGCAGAAGAATTAATAATAATAGATATCATACTAGCCTTAGCCATACACTTCATCTTTATTTAAGGATGAAGAGCACCCAATAATTCCCATCAACAATTGCACAGACCCAGAGATAAACGCAAATGTACGTAGTTAGAATTAAATTAAACTGCAATTGACAACTAGATTGTTCCGCGTGATTATCGCAGGTTTATCTGCTATGATCGAACTCTTACTAAGCGAAAACTGTCAATATTTAGTGAGGTTGAATTGCGAATAAAAGAGATGGATGCAAGTGAAAAATGCACTACAGAATAAAATCAAAGGCATTTCCGACTGTGTGATTATGAATTTCGCTAACTCGAACCTTTTATTATTCACAGTTATGGTTGATAACACAGCAAGAATGATTTGAGATTTTCCTAGAAATTTTCAATATATTGTGTTCCGAGCAAATGTACGTTCGCTAGCACACTGTCACTGCAGTAATTAATAATTTGTGCCTACTTTCAGAAATCAAACGGCTGAATATCAACATGAGAAACCTGGTACAAGGTAAATCGTATGAACTTCTATAATTCCATTTTTAAAGTTCATAATTTTGAAGCAAATTTTGGTTGATATAAAGCGGTTTATTTGTTGTTACTTTAAACTCAGAATGATTATAGAGCACAATAAATGGAACTGGATCAAAGTAGTTATTTTACTTACGAATACGAAGTATATTCATCAAATATTGGTCAGAACACTGTGTCACTTTTGTTGGCTACTTTCTAGAACAGATTAGATTAATGGCAACAGTAACAGAACCACGAAATATGCGTCCATTTGCATTTATATTTTGCTGTTTTAGCGATCCAGGACGCCATTGCTGTTGCCAAAGCTCTCGGGGGCAATAAAATAGAGAATGATCCAACGGTTACCACCGGTGAGTAAACTGTGATATCAGGTTTTGCATTATTGGTATTTTTATTCAGTATATTCAGCATTGTTAGAAAGTTATTGTCTAAATATTTCAATAGGAACGATTACTAATATATAATGATATACCTTGGGAAGTAGTTACGGATATTAAAATTATTTATAACATCGTAAAACAAGTGACAATACACTGCTTTTTTCCAAAATACCCACAAAGAGAAATCAGTTCTGCATGGTTACGATGGAAACCAGTCTTAGAGTAAAAACATTTGGAGATTAAATATGCAATAAACTTATCAATGCAATCGAATGCACTATGGTATATTTAGGTTTGCATAGTCACCGTCAATATTTTTTTGGATGGTTTTCTGGATGCTTTTCAACTGGTCTATTTACAGCTCAAAAACAACCGATTTCATCCTTTGATCTGCATCCACAACGTACTACCAAAATATTACGTTTGCTTTCTGTCGGTGTGAAGTTAGCGGAATTTCTACGGTATTCCTAGCTACCATGAACAGCTTATAGCTAACTATTACTGTGTGAGATTAGAACTAAAGAAAAGAATTTAAGTTGAGTTGCTGTCACAATACTTGAAAATTAAAATACGTGAAAGAGAAGGTTTTATGGTACGAACTCCTAAAACTTCAACGCAATCAAAGGATGTCACTGTGCGCGTAAAGCCTTTGACTGGGTCTATCTACAATGAACAGATGGGGCGTTCTAGCAATGGTTAAAAACCCTAAATAGATGGAAGCAGTAGAATAGCTTAGGATGAATTTATGTGAGTAAGTTGTTGAGGAAATCCCTAAGAGATACACATACACGTACATTTACACATGTCCGTAATTGATCTTTACGTTAACTATCTATAGAACAACACCGAAGATAAAAAATCAAATGGAAAATCACTGTTGTATTATCAAGGGTCTAAGAAAATGGCTCACATTTCTCAAATGATACTTAGCACTTGCATTTTGCTGGATCGCAATTTCGATGTAATATTTCCTGTTATCTCTCTCACCCTATGGTTCATCAAGCAGTAATATTAAAAAATATAGCTCCAAGGTTACTTTCGTTACTTTACATTGGTGTTGTTCCGACTTGTCTTATCTCTGCACAACTGTCAGCTGAAGCAAAACCTCCATCGAAGACTAACAAGATTGCCACAACTGAGGCCATGAAATCCAAACCAAAAGCGATGTAAGTTACTATAATAGTATACAGTTTGAATTCAATATTATTAGCATTGAATTCAGTAGCCCATATTAGTGATTTTGATTAAAATATACAATTGACAAGATTGGACGTTTAATTAAAGAACTTGTCTGTTCTTGTGGTGAAATTCGACATTTAAGTAGCAAATAAAAAGTGAAGTTAAACTCCAGTAGGCATTGGGCAGGAAATTCAACCCAATCGGGTCTCATGGGTCGTTCGAATGCATCGCCTCAAACGGGGATCAAACACGAGACCTCACAGGCAGAACGCAAGCATGTTTACAAAATAAAAATCAATTCTCTTGGCTCCGGTGAACTGAATTCCATTTCGTCTCTTTGATGAGCTTGAAAATTTAACGACAAACCGAGTTGAACACAGTGAGAGCCAGGGACAAAAATAGTCGGTGGAGAAGACCACAAACGAACGGATACAAGCGGAACACTGCTATTTCACAAGCATTGATGATGTCACCTCGGCTAGAGATGAAACGTTTGCAAACTAATTGCCAAGCTCGGCGAACAGACGGAATGGAAGACCCAGCTATATCGGAACAGTTGTCCAGTGCTTCTTAGCCTCTAATATAAACAAACCAAGTTTACCATTTCTCTCATTTGAGTGTTAAATTCAAATTTTGAAAACTGTCATTGAAAAGGGCAAAACTTCAAATTGCTTTCCTTTGAGTTTTAAGCATGTTTAGGATGAAAGATAATTATGAGCAAACTATTTTTTTGTGCAATCGAAATCAACCGGAAAACCTCATCGAATCATTGCACATTTAAATCTGACTAATGAGCGAGTGTGCAAATGATCCATCTGGTTTCGCGCTTACGGGCAAAATGCACGCTTCTCTCCACTGTACCACGAGAGCATATGAATTATATGCATCATCTATTAATTCAAAATATGGAAAATAAACAGAATATCCTAGTAGCGGATTCACTCAATCAGAACGGTTTTTGACTGCTCATGTTTGAAATTTCTTCATGTCAAGTTAAAAAGTGGCATCAGTGATTGAACCGAAAAATCAGATTCGTCGGGTACTGATTTCAACCATAAAGATCACCTCGCGGCAAACACCTTATTTCACCCTTTTGACTGGTTTTTTTATTAGTGCGCCTATCAGTGATCAATGCTGATTAAAAATAATCACGATGTTTGTTCGATAACGAACTTTCGTGTATTGCGCTAAGAGGATTCCGGATGGGTTGTCCAGGCATTGGAGCTTAGAGAGCTGTCCGAACATACCATCCTTACACATTGTGAGAAAACAAAGAGTAGCAAACAAGCTCGTTTGCAGTGATTCTTCTACAGGCTAATACATCACAATTTATATCAAACTGTTTGGCAGAGGGGACAGATCAAGGGAAAGTATTTTATGATAAATATTCATTCCAGATACAATGAGACCATTTACAAGCATACCGGTAAATTTTTGAAACAGAATGGGGTGGATACTTGTGATAATCATGCCGTGCGATTTTAACTAATAGATTAGAAATCCGGATAGTGTTGCAGGAGACCAGTAAAGTACAATTGGCAGGACATGCTGGAATGCAAGCACAAAGATGACTGATTGTACAGCGTGAGATCACCTCACCTTAGCAGTAGGAAATGACAGTGGCCGTAATTCACCAATTCATAACTGATTGAGCAAAGTCCTTAGGGAGGTTGGAGTTGGTGACAATTCCCCAATTACTTTATAGCGGCAACTGTCTAGTCAATAGTGATCATAATGCCCTTGGGTACACCGAAGCGGTTGAGATTCACTGTCAGAACGGAAACATTGTTGCACTGTACTGTGCTTTACTAGCCAATTTTTAACTTAGGCTAGTTTTTAGTTAAATCTAGTCATGCGTGATTTTTTCATTAGATGATATTGGAATTCAAAGCTTGTGAACAGATGGGGACGATATCATTTTGGTTCACTGTACAATATATGGTTCTAGTCGACAGAAATTCTTCTTGTAAACACAAGACGATTCTTATCGACTCCACACCCCCACTTTATGCGATCTGACTTCCTGTTGTTCCCATCCTTCAACTTAATCCCAATATCGCTGTGTTCCCTCTCGAACAAACATATAGCGTAACTCTATAGTACCCTCCTTAGCGCGTATTCTAGTTATCAAAGAACAGGTTTTCACAGACTTTGTTAACAGTGTTGGGACTTAAATTCCCCGTTTTTCATTTTTATTTTTATTTTCTACCTTGCTCAAACCTGAATATTTTTAACCGAAATGTGGGCTTTTACCCCCAGAAGTTATTACTATGCAATAAAATACAATACAGGCTACGTTGTGCTCTGAAAGACTCGCAAAACACTTAATCGGAGAAAGTAAGGAAAGGTCAAACTGAACCCTTTGATCGTGGTGTAGCAGCCAGTTCAAAATCTTGTTTGAGCAAGTCAGGACAAAGCGGGCGGGAAGCAACAAATTCGGATGGGTAAAAACCTGCAAATAAAAAAGGTTGGAAAAGTATGATTTGTGAATTGCAAAACCTTATGGTTTTTCAGATTAGAAATAAGGGACATCGAAAATTTGCCTTCACAGTTAAACATATGATTTAATTAGCAAAACCCATTGCCCATAGTGACTCGAATGAGTTTGACAATGTTCAGTCTAAATGCAGAATCGCAACAGCCACCGAGGAAGAGCGTGAAAAACTGCCAAAAACAACTGACGCACACAAAAAGCAGCGAGACTGAGAGGAGCAATGATAAATATCGGAAATTCCGTTGGTGAGGAAACTTAAATAGGAGTAAAAATAAATGAGTTGGCACAATGCAACATCCTGAGCGCATTTGAAAACACATGTAAGAGAAATGAAAGAAATATTGCAAATGTTTGTGGATAACCCCCGATAACATCTTTTTAAATCTAATGATTTGTGCTCTTTCAATGCGAGTGTTGGGTAACTAAGTGAATTACTGATGTGGGGCATTCGAAAGATTCAAGAGTTTGTAAAGTTTCAACTTAGCAATGAAGCCAAATGCTGAAAAATACCCATGAAAAGTACACCGCAATGATTTGAATGAATCATTCAAAGGTAAAGTTATTAAACAAACTTCGGTAAGAATTGCGTCCAGATTAGATCTGCTTGGCTGGCATGCAAGTGACGGTATATCGTGAGTGATAGTCGTAGATAGCTATACACGTTTAAGAATAGCATCCACAATCAACTTTGGGGCAGAAGAGACCACTACAAGAAGACACTAAGATGCAGGGTAGAAATAAGACATACTCATGATCCATCATCATCAATAGGATGGTCATCACCACCACCACCACCACCAGCCCAAATAACTACCGTCAACTGAAAACAGTCAAATCTCGCTATTTATACATTCTAGTTGAAGAGCAGTATTCAAGTCAAGCCAAAGTCAAGAAAAGCTTTATGCACCCAAAGGGTGAATTTTCAGCAATTTACGATTTTTACAGTGGATAAGTAAAACAATTGCAACCAAAAAAACACAGTATAAGAAATTTTACACTTTAATAAATGAGGAAAAAATTAGGGCAAGAGTTTTTCCTTCAGGTGGATTAGAATATGCTGACGATTTACTAGTAAACGAGCTAGGTATGGAATTACACTGTTTCGATATGCGGAAGTCCGCGCAGGAAGGAGTTGATATTTGGAGCGTGTCCTGGGATTTGACAGGGCTTCCGCAATCTCTTGGTGCAGACAGTGCACGTGATCACGTGTTATCCTGTCAACGAATGTATCACAAGCGTCAAGATGCTTGGAAATAAAGAAATCAACTAAAAAAACTTTATCAACTCCACTGTAGCAGGACAAAAGTTAAAGGGATTTTGGAAATAAACTGAAGTCTTTTTTCTTTCAGTCCAGGGATAAATATCGGGGAGCAGTATAACCAGTGTGGAAGAATGCAGGCAATCACAAATCTAAGAATAAGATTGTGTGGTACGGTCAGTTTCCTGAGCCTGTAAGCATAGAAAGACAGTTTTCGAACTTTTGTGAAAACGTTGATGACATGAGCAGACCAGGACAGGTTATGGGTAAGGGTGATACCAAGGTATTTGACAGATACAGATTCGGGAATGCTTTGATTGTTGATTCTAAGATCAGGGAGGTTATCAACTAATGAAAGATAACAGGGACCGGTTTCCAGACTAAATGGAACTTCAATGCACTTACTAATGTTAAATTTAAGAGATCCGGTCACAGAACAATCGTGAAGTTCATTAAGACTGTCCTGGAGAGGCCAAAAACTGTCTGAAATAGGGGCTGGGCAACCAATCACAATATCATCAGCAATCAATAAAGTTGGTGGGAATGGGCAGATTTTGTATATAGATAAAAAACAAGAAAGGCGGCAAAATGGCACCCTGAAAAACACCGGCTTCAGTGTTAATAGAAGAGATTGTACACCATTGAGTGAAGTAAACTGAGTCCTACGGGAGAAGTAGTTGATTCGTACATTCAAGACTTCAGGAGTTAGGCCACACTCAGAAAGACGATCAATAAGCATACCTCGGTCGAGAGAACCAAAAGCGTTTGTATAGTCAAAACAAAAATGAGTGGTACCAGTGGTACTATTGTATAAAACAGAAGAAACAGAATGAATAATATGAGCAACGGCGTCAAGTGTGGATAAATGGGGTTGATAGGCAAATGGTAAAGGGTAATGGGAGTTACAGTGGGGTATCATGTGGTGCAGCAAAAAATTTTTAAAAGTCTTCAGCAATACAGATGTGCAGGCAATGGGACGGTACTTTGACGATCCTTTCTTTGGGATTGATCTGATCCGGGCTGACCTCCAACAATCGGGGATCGTTCCAGATGACAAACAATTAGTGAACAATTCGGCAATGAGTGTCGCAAACTGGTCGGTGCAGGCTTTCAATAAATGAGGTGATAATCCATCGGGACCATGAGCCTTATTAGCCTTGAGTCTCCTCAAAACTTGGAGGATCTCGTCCGGAGAAACAGAGTTTATTGCATCATGGGTAGGAAAAGGTGAAAAGGAGCTAGATGCAGGTACAGAAGCAAAGTGACGGTTAAGTACCTCAACGTTGGGACAAGAACTGATGCGTGAACCACAGAGTTTCCGCAAGGTAGTCCACATTTCACGAAAAGTTTTTGTTGCCCAAAACAGTCTCGACGTACATTCCGTTCAGGCGTCTTACTTCTGCCCTAATCAGAACAGAGAGCTCTTTAACACTGTTTCACCTGCCGGCCATATATGCCGTCTCTTTAACACGACGAATTCGCTTAAGAAGAGGGGAGGAAAACCTGTCGGTTCGAATACAAATAGTTTCAACAGGACAGCATTGGTTATAGCAGAATTTAAGATAATCGGTAAGTTGTTCACAAGAAGAAGACAGCTGGTTATGGAAGAACACAGAAAAGTAAGTAGAAGAAACTAAGTCCTGCAGTTGGGACAAGTTCTCAGGAGAACAATTTCTCTTCCGTAGAGTACCAGAGGTGGGTCGTGTAGGAAGACAGTGATTAGTTTTACAATATATTTTGCGGTAAAGAGGAATGGTACAGTGGTCAGAAGTACTAACTGGGGCTCGTTTAAAAACGTAAAACATATTGAGACTAGTTACATAAATATCATCAAGAAAGACATTGGTATGGGTAGGAAAACTGACAAGGTTCTCTAAGCCTAGAGTGATTAGAAAGGAAGTATCAAAGCGATTAAAGTCATCAGCGGTAATACATAAGGACTAGTCAATACAACTGGCGAATTGTGTGACTACAGTATCAGAAAATAGTCTTAAGTCGGGGGCGAGTGTATCAGGGGCAATATAAATATTCACAAAGTAAATGAAGCGAAATCTGCTGAGAAAGCAGGGTTTGCAGCAAACAAAATTACAGTTAATTTTTCTTATGAAGTAGAAAAAAATCAAACGAATGCTCTTACACCAATTTCGATTTACGAAAGTGACCACTCCACCACCTCTGTCGCGAAATTTCACAATCCGATCACTCCTGAAAATATCTAAGCCGTCCAAGTGACTGGACGAACCACTTTTGAGAGCAAAGAGATGGATTGAGTAGGCGAGTAGCCACCGCCTCAGCTGTAGCAAGACGCCATTGACGCACAGCTTTAGATGGGGTTGCTCGCACTTTGTAGAACACCTTGAATGCATCCTCGTTTGCTTGATGACCCGTGTCTGCAAGGTGTTCTACTACTGCACTTGTAATCGTTTTGCTTACCCAGTACTCAGCCACGCCGGCTTGTGCTCCTTGCTTGTTTGCAACAATTGCATGATCATTCTTTAGGCAACTGGCTGAACATGAGCAAAGAAAATGGCAAATAACCATAAATGAGGAGAGGATAGGCAATGTATCGTTACGATTTACGGAGACTATTGAATTAAGTACGTAACGTTGCAGCATGAAAAGAACGAGCGATGGTCTTTTCTAGTCGGCGTCTTAGTAACTGAGACTTATAAGCGCCTTTAAAAGGAAGTCTTAAGAAGAGTTCTTTTCTTTTAACCGTTGCCAGTGGTGCTCTCAGATGCCGTGATGTAAAATTCTTCAAAACGAATCGTTCCGGATAAAATTTGTCGAATAGTGTTTGCTTTATGGTTTCCAGTTCCTCCGGTACACAGTCTGTTGAACAAATTCTCCTTGGTCGATATGCAAGGGTTTGGACTAGGTTTCTCTTAATTTTCAAGGGCACACAACTGGCGAAAATCGAGTATTGCCCAGGCCAAGTGGGTTTCCGTGTTTATCACGCTTCGGTGGCATTTTGTGAGATTTTATATCTAGGAAGTTCAGTTTTACCGATTCGGATAACGTAGACACGAATTAAATTTCGTCACGTACAGAGCCAACGAAGTGTGAAATGAAAAACTACTAAGCGTTTACCCTACGACTGTTACGAACTGATTCGGGCCTCATCACCCATTGACCCAACTAGGGATCGAGACCGGGATCCTACAGTTAGAACGTAAATATACTCCAAATTCATTACAGGGCAGCTGATCAGATCGCCGTCCATTTTTTCAATACACTGTGTAATTCGGGTATGGCATACATGCATTTGCCGATAATATTCTGCGGTATCTTCCGCTTTCATTATGACTGATAAAGAACCAGACAAGAGCAATAGCGGTTAGTGTTTAATTTTTGAGATTTTATTAACGAGCTTCGATGTGGAGTTAACTAGCTTTTCTGAATTATTTCCAAAAAATCCGCATCATTTGCTGTAGGATGCTAAGCGAGTGTTGTGTAACACTTAAATCATTCTCATGATGGTTTGTTTTGGTTGCCATATGTTCAAACTCCTAAGAATATTGTCTACCTCTAGCTAACCAATTATGGTACCTGTAGGAGCGAAGAATTGAAAAAATACATCAATAAATTCAAGAGCGAATCAGATGAATTGAAATACTTTGTTTGGTGTTGGCATCCGGCATGCGACACTGGCATTTTCCTCTCTCTCTCACACACGTTAAGCAAAATACTGAGTAGTAGGCAAATAGCCAAAATTCGATTCCTACCGTCTATTCACAAGTGATCTTTTGCAGACCAGGAAAAAATGGATCGGGTATGTTCATGTAATCAATTCGCCGGTTCCATTGATGATAGTTCTAATTAGGCTGCGAATAGCTCCGACAATCAAGGGCGAGAATCGCATGCTTACACATATGCTCATTAGTCGGATTGTTCTAAATTTGGCTGTGGACAATTAATTGCCAGAACCGATTTCTCTTTGTACCAACCAATTGCACATATGGCAAACCGGGGCGGGGGATGTAGCTAGCGGGACTTCACACCCGGTTAATATTCTACGATGAGAATCAATTGTCCAACAATAAAGTCTCAATTTTCCCTCTCTCGTCCCTCCCTGCATTCTAGTTCTCTGTCAGTTTCTATCGCCCATTCTCACACACACAATCTGCCACCCAAGATGATTGCACGGGGTATGACATAAATCATATCACTGTTCGAATAGCAGTCTGACCAAAATAATTAGTCATCAACATCATCATCATCATCATCATCATCATCGGCAGCAACATCAGCAGCCGAACCAGCAAGCGGTACCAGTTTATGATAGTCCGTCACAATGATAATCAAACTATCTGAACTGGTGGGATTGGGCAGGGTGGGGTAGACATGTCCCACGACGGCGACGTCATTGACAAATTATAGGAGTATAATGAACCCATTTTATGCAGTGTGCAAGACTAGCTTACACATTTTTGATGGATAACAATAAGTGCGCATGTCCTCGTGTGACACTTGTGGACCTATTCATTCATCTTCTACTGGTACTGCTATCCGGCCCCGGGTACAATGCCTTTTGCGTTCTTATTCTGTTTCGGTCGGTACAAACATTAATGAACTGCTTCTCAGACCACATTTATTTGATGATCAACAAAAGGTCTACCTAAAGTAGTGTCTTCTGGGATCCAAAGAAATTCGCTTTTCATTTAGACGTACACGACTGATGAATGAATGCTAAAAACAAACGAGAAAATTGAGACTAATGGAGGATTGATTGGACTATATGTAGTGAATTCAGACCAGTCCAGAACAAATGAAGCGTGAACTGAAGAGCGAGGGAACATTGTATGGCTGTTTCCGTTTGCTTGTGTCTCACCGTCAACGTAAACTACACTATACAATCGACCAAAATCCTCCACTACTCTCAGGCTCGAAATGTTTCCAATCGAGTTGCAACCATAGCGGTCAGTGTTGACGTTAGCCAAGTGCAATACCCTCAATAAACTTGCAAAAACGGATAGTGCTACATCACGCCTAGACAAAATGAAAATTGGTCTGATCAACTTCCCGGTAGTCAAGTAGGTAGCATACTTGCATTTTACCCATGGGATCCCGTCCGGGTTCAATCCCCCTTTTGGTCGATGGATTTGCGCTGCTGAGGAGGATCCAGTCATATAGAAACAGCTGTGGTAAATACTCCGTGCTTTTCAGTACACTCTACGTTTACACGGCGAAATTCACCATCAAACAAGGAAAGAGCTAATAAGCTTAAGAGGCGTTTATAATACAGAGAAAGAGAAAAATGTTCGTCTAACTGGAGGAACACCTAGTTGAAATGATTAAGTAGAGCAATTTAGATTAGCTTTTTGTTGCCTGCTCACCCGGGGTGTGACCAAAATTTCGGTGACTAGCCCCAATCCGAAATGTAAACTTCCGAGGTTCACTCACATATCTTTTCACTGACAAATGGCGGTGGGCGGAAGTCAGCTCTGACTGTCTCAGCCGCACACTTGAATAATTTAAAGAAGAAAAGGATTTGTCCCATGTTAGAGTTCCTTGCAAATAGAATCCTGCTAATATAGAAAAAAAAATTTTGATGGTGGTAGTGGCGGTGATGGTTGGATTCGAACTTATGATAGGTAAGTTGGCTTCGTATTTCAATATCAATAGTTGGTTTGAATAAATTGAAAACAGTCTAAGGGATATCCATAATCGTACTGATCCACGATCGTTTATTCAATTTCAAGCGGGCAGTTGAGTCATTTGGAGATTTTGCAATATGTATGCACTTAGGTTGTGGCTAGTTTCTCACGCATTACTCACAATATACTTACTGACTGATCTCGTTCTGAAGGCTCTCGTGGATGATAATCACATCAAGGCAGAGAACGGTGGATTTTAAACGAAAGATGTATCGCACAAGGCATATACAGTTGAGTGTGCGAATTGACGAAGTGTTTAGGATATTAGTAACAACTTCGAAACTAACATTTTGAGCACAACCTTCACTGTCGTATTTCTTTGGTTTCAATCTTAAGGGGGTTGCATGGTTATTAAAAACGATTCTTCGAAACAGAAAAAAATTTTATCGATCTCATTGGTTTACACTCAGCTGATATAGTCATTCTGGTGTTCGGAGGAGTGAATATAAAAGTGCCTAGGAAAATTTTCAGTCAATGTCGCCCATTTATCGCAATTAGATCTGTGAACGTGCCCCGGAGGGAATTCCATAATTTATAGGCAGAAAGGAGATCAATTGATGTCTACCAGCCTCCTCACCACCCCCACCCCCATACCACCCGAAACCTTCGCGTCACATTTCCACTAGACTGCTCAAAGATAGTCGCGTGAGTGAATGAGGCCTCTGTGTGTGTGTGTGTGTGTCTGTCTGTCAGCCACATGAATGGAGGCTGAGAGGGCTAATGTGCTATTTTGAGCGATACGCCCCGGCGATTTATAGTGAGAGAAAAACAATAACGCCAATATACTATTGATTTTTTTAAATTTTACGAGACTTTTTCATTGTTGGTTCTCGTAATGTTGACATACTGGCTCCGGTTCTTACCCAAAAGTGAATATCACTTAGATTTCGTTCATGAGAGAACAGCACCGGTGAATCTTCCGTTAGAACTAACCATTCCCTGGGTAGCCAATCCAATCATGAATGAGCAACTTTCGTCAGATCATTCTTTGCGGATCAAAGTGAAGGTGAACTGACGATCTTGCACATCTGTTCCAATCTGGCTGGGTCTCATCAGCGTTGTGTACCCATCGATCCAACTAACGGTTCATTGTATGTACGCAAACGTTCCGCTACCCACCTGACCACTCCACTAGGGAAGACATATAGTGTACCCAAATTTTACAGTATTTTTCGAGCGGAGTTAGTAATCTGATTTATCTCAGATGCGAAAAATGCAGTTCATCATTTATCCGGTTTATTGGATGAGACTCGATGTAATCGGAACACGCTACCACACAGTAACCACTCTTGACCACTTCCTATATGTTGCAATGATTTATTTTTGGAAAAAAAGTATCCTTGTTGGAGATAAATAAGTAAGCTTAATTCCAGTAATTATCTACTTACTTTACAAGAGCGTTCAGTCGCAGTGACATAGAATACCACTTGAAATTCCTTATTTATTATTATCATTTTGTTGAAATAATCCCACAGAGCACATTTCAAACAAAACAACAGAGTGGCGAACAAACTCGTTTTCAGAGATTCGTATTCATGCCAATACATCTCAATATATATCACTACTTGGGAATAAAATTGTCATGGGAAAATAAAATAAAATAAAAACATTATTAAAACCGATTTCATCGTGAGACCGGAAATCGGGTTCACCACGATCACATGTTTGTTTGTCCACTCATCCGACCATCGAGATTACTCACGATGCGGTTTGTATGGGGGGTGGGCCAGGGAAGCTTTAGCGCTTGCACAAATTGTTTTTGGGCACACAGAGGGGGGTTGTGCAGACGAATGCCTACCGCTTCTGCCGTAGCCAACATCCGACAGCGAACCTGCCTCGATAATCGCCTGCGAACTTTGTACAGGGGTCGGAAAGCCTCGCACACGTTTTTCATTATGTTTTTGTTACATAGGTTAAGTTCCTGGACTTCGAGGTGCTTCGCGTTTTCGAAGTAGAATATTTTACTAAAACAACCAACCAGACAGTTATATGAGCCTTACACACTCCTGTCAAATGAACCTCTTTCGTGGAATATCCCAAAATCGATCGTCCGAAGATAGATGCTAATGTTTTATTCCCAAACACAGAAGAAACAAGTAACTTACATTCGTAGACCACGTCGTAGACCGAAAACAACTGAATGACCATAGATTGGAAGCACTGTTTGTGTGGATTTATCCATCATCAATCGCATCTTAATCAATTTGAAGGGCACCATAAGAACTTACACGCTCATGTTTATAAAATCTCTGTGTTATCGCACAAACCACACACATTTTGTGAATTATGCCCTCGAAGTGAGAAATCAGTCCAAGCGGAGCATTGAGAAAACCGAGAAAACATCCCACAGTTTAACAAGTTGGTCTCAGAAAGTGAAATGTCTGAAAAATGCGAATTTTGTCTCATTCTGCTAAAGAACATTCGTTCTCTGTTGGAAAATAATCTGCGAAGTAGTAGGCTTCGCGCAGAGAAAGAGTACAAAAACGTCAGGTCATTAGGCAACAAAAATTTTGGTTGCACAATCAAATCCTCAGTGAAATTGAACGTCTGAATGGTTAATATCTGCATCGCAAATATCCGTAGGCGAGGAAGAGATGTTGTCAGGTATGCTAGAGGCACCTGCAGTAAATTAACAACTTTGATCTGTGATTGGTTGACGAATGAAATCAAGTGTCAAGTCATTGAATGTGAGCCTCAGTTTTCAAGTAGGTTTTCTTCCGTACTTCGAGCACCTAATATATCAAATTGTAAACTGAACACAATTTTTTGGTGTTTTTTCCGCCTCTGTGGCAGCACATCCAAGAAACCTTTGTGCATATTTACTGGTGATTTTCGTATACGCATTGTAGCTTTCTTAGCCACACTTAGTTTTCAAAATTGGGTACTTTATGCTACTTTATGCGCATAACTACATTTGGTTTGTGCAAACAGATCGCACTTTTTTTCTTTGTCCAGAAACGTGTGCCTCTAACTCCGCCCACCGGTTTGCGATGTTAAGAAAACCATAAAATANGGTTAAGATCTTTAATTACCGCAATATATCGCTCATTATTTTCAGATCGGAAACCATTTGTTCTCGGTGAGCATGTTACAGACTATCTTAAAATATCCTGTAGTCCTTGTTAGCCGTTTGAAATTGTCTTCGTCGATAGGAATAGATGTACATCACAGACAAGGTTCAGACTCTTACTTACACTAATCTCTTCAAATGGTAACTCTGATTTTTCTCATATNTGTTACTTACAATGAGAAAGTTTACACAGAATTACACAGCTGCTTGCTGCATTGGAAAGGTATATATCAAACAACTTTATTTTCATTTTGCCTGATTTCATAGGTTTATATCCACTTAAATGGTGGGATATGCTGGAAATTGGCCCATCCGGGTGCATAAAGCTCGAACTGACTATATAACAGATTAACCAGAGCAGTGGAATACCATAAACAGACTCATACACCCATTCAATAAATTGGCTCTTCTGTCGAGGTTTGTGCCAGGGTGTGGTTCATTCGATCGGCAGTTTTTCAGTGTATTTTTCTTTCCATGCTATAAACAATAACCTGTTTCTTTATCCAAGTCTGTTAACTTCAAAGGGCCTTGAAGAAAGTCCGAACGCCATCATCGTTATGACCTATACTGGTTACAGTACTGGCCGATTGTGATGCACTCGGATATTTTCTTTCTGACTAAATTCCGTTTTATAACATTCACAAACTATATTATTGTTTTAGGCATGGAAAATAATTTATCCCTTGTTTACCTCCATCTACGTATGTTTTTAGGCTGCATGGTTGTCAATTAACCGCGCGTGACCTTGGTTGCCAAGATAAAATACTATCAACATGAAAATCGCAAATTTTATCAAGTATGAAATATATTCTAAAAGGAGCGACTCAAAAATTATCCCAAATTATTTCCATAAACCCTTGCCATCTCGGTTATTTGTTATAAGGCATTATTTTACCCAATATATAATCCATAATAACAACTCTATTGAATAACCAAGTGAAATTCTTAAACAAACCGGAAAAATTGCATGAAATAAGAATTCAAAATAATAATCTGTTTGTTAGCTAACTCACTGAATACAAGAAATGTCATTTGCATCAAAGTTAACCTTGAAATCAAGGTCGTTTTTGTGCGCAGCTTTGAATGTTCGCATTGTTATTACGATTATGAATCCAGCAGCGCTCGAAACCAAAAGTTCCCGTTATTTAAATGAAAACGACAGGAATAGAATTACAAGTGTTTAACAAGGACCCACCGTTTCAACTTCGATTAGACTTGTATATAGTTTTTGTGAGTGCTCATAAAACTTTTATAATTTACTTAGGTCACCGGTGCTTGACCCAAGTATTTCTTTATTAGCGGCTTATTAGTCGAAACAAATTGATGGTTTCGAATCTTATCATGGAAGCGCATTCGGGAATGTCTTGTGGAGGTAAATATTTTCATTTTAAGTTTAAAAGAATCATGTTTTGGTATAAGCACAAAATGAATCAGTTCAATGTCGATGGTGTGAGAGTAGTAATAATGGTCATTTGCTTATGCAAACGTTCAGTTTCACACGCCGTTGAATAGATGATTGATCTTCTGTCTTTGGTAGCCACGCTAAACCTCCATGGAATTTCAGAGAACGGATATTTGAGACGATGATTGATCGGTTTTGAGGTTTGTTTTCCACTCACAAAAGGGGCTCTATGTAATGGATAACTTATTACATATGCAGCCGATGAGTCACAGATAAATTTGGTGGTTTGAACGGAACGGGACTGAAAATTTTCCTCTTCTGTATTTTAGAATCACAAGACATTGGAAGATGGATAAACTTTGCTTGTATAAGGACTCGTTGAACGAGAAAACAGTACTCCGATGACATTGGTTATTATTGCATCTGAACTGTTCACGGTGATACGTTACAGCCATCTGTGTTTCGCGTGAGACTAGCAAACTCCGTGGGAATCCATGCGAAGCACACTGGTAGGACGTTGACTCCCTGCAACGCAGTTTGAATTCTTATAATGCTAGAATCATCCCAAAGGGCCGCAGTGTCTCTGGCCACTCACCAACGCTCTCAAAGCGCAGATGGGACACACTCCCGAAAGTGGGTTCCCCGTGGAGGGGCTTCCAAGCAATCTGATAGACGGAAAATACAAAAATATAAGTTTCAAATGACAATTCGTCGTGTATATGGCAAATGAAGCGTGAACTGAAAAGCTC
>UZAN01047493.1:0-10372 GCA_900618425.1 Echinostoma caproni
CGCGTCAGGTGGAAATACGTGCAAGATTTATTCTACTTAAATTTCTTATGGAACAAATTTAAACATGAATAAATTTACTGGAAGCAACGCATGGAAACTGGTGTAAACGTTCTCAAAGCTGTGTTGTGAGAGTCAACCAGCAACGGAATGTGAAAGATAGGCATATCGTGAGCAAAACAAGTGTTGGGGTATGATAAAACTTATTCAGAACCCGTGCCTTATTCTTAACCATACCTCACTGAAAAAAAAGATCAAATTCACTGTCGGAATGGAGCTAACTTTCCTAGAGTGGAACTACACTCAAGTTCTTGTGTTCGGTTTGACNGACGTTATACGCATGCAAATTATGTCATCGAGTTTCACTGTGAGCAAACGAATTTCACTTCAGATGATAGACCGGTCGATACATTTATCAACGGAATGCCGTTTGAGTGCTACCCGCCTTCGGGAAGGGCATGCCTCAGTGAAGTGGAACAAGAATGCCACTGTAAGCCAGATATTGCAAGATTGAGTTGTTCAAACTGTTCACTGTTATTTTTCGAAGAGCGACCGAACACTATTTAGGTATACTTTCGGAAAAACATATCGATCGATCTGTGTCCACTAGAACGAGCTCCGGACGTGCAAGTAAACTGATACACGCAACAAAATATTAACATTGATAAGGCAAATTATTCTCAAGCTGTTAATTAATGAATGGCTTGGTCTTCAATGCGAATCCTAAATGCTCCGCGGGAAGACAGTTTGTAATGGTTGTTGAGAAACAAAGTTCCAGCATTCCCAATGTTCAGTTTCCCTTCAAAATAATGTTCACAAACAGCTACTTCTTACCAGTCATTTCTACTTTCACGTTGTGTGATTTTGTCTTCAGGTGTTGTCGATTAAGTGCTACAGGGTATCTGTTTATCCGGAAGGATAACAACTTTATGGTTTATCTCTTCATCCCAGTTCTCCGAACTAAGTATTCTAGGTGCCCTGTACGTTGAACAGTTCACCAAATTTGGTTTATATCTCAATAAAAGGAAAATGTGTATGCCGCACGAACAACTTATGCTTTCTGTATACTGTTCCCTCGATATGGCCATCATCGGTATAACGAAGTCCAATATCTGATAAAGCGAAGAAGTTGACCACTTTTACTCCCACCACTTTAAACCTCATACCTGGATGAGTGCTGTATATGCTTGAAGTACTTTATCAATGTCAGTTGTGAACTCGTAAAAGTCGAAGTATTCTCCATATACCCGGCGCATAAATCTAGACTTTATTATTCTGCACATTCGAGCTTCGCTGAAATTATATCTGTTACGAGTGGACCAAGGGGTTAACTTTCCATTGTCAGTACGTCTGAGTGTATTGAGATTGCACATGGCAGACAAATCTCATTGTTCGTTTTATTCGTTGCGTTACCGGTATCTTGGTCTAAATACTGCTTTCAATAATGTGCTGGTAACTATAATCTACCATCTTCAACGTTGGTACATTTCTGAGGAAAGATTTGACAAAACGGAGAGCACGGTCCTATGCGACATGTCTTGATTCCCTATAAGATCATCCAATGTGACATCATCCTTCACGCTCTACATATCTAACGATTAGTGGTAGGGTACTAAATAGTTCCCATCCCTTGTGCAGTAACGTGGTACACTGAATTAATCAATACCATCACTGGTATAATGGGGTACAGTTTGTTAGCGGTGGCCTCGAAAATGTAATTTTCTGCCTCATGTTGCTTCAACATCTCCGCTAGTTTTATTTCGGGTTCCGGCGTTTTATCTTCCCCTTGCATCGCAACTTAGTTTACCGTTTTCACCAAGAACATTCGTCCATTTATTGCCAAATTCAATCAGCCTACCGACACCCTTCCCGCGTATTAAACTGGTTTGGATAGGATCACATTTCGAGTTTTGAGCGATTATATAATGGTATTTCTCTAGTGTGGCCGATTGTACGATGAAAGCCAGACAATAGCAGACATTTGCCGGACACCACTTCCTACCTACAATCTACATGTACGTTCACATTTTACTTCAGTACCAAAGCCATGTGACGTTTGTTTTTTACGACCGGAAACTGCTGTATCCTTTCGCGAAGGGAACTTTCACTTTTTGCATTCACTCTGTTTTTGCCCGTTATCGCGCTGGTTGGTTCTCTCGCATCCGTGCTATAACGCAAACGCTCGTTAGCCGATACCGGTACTTTCTGTGTGCCACGGTACTTCAATAAACGTCCATAACAATCACAAGTCTTCTGATTCAACCAGCGGTAACTTGGTTGTTCTGCGAGCTCGGGGTTCCCGTCCTGAAGGCGTCACGGCCGGTCGTAGTCGACATCTCTTCATTTCTATCCGTTGTCGTCAATATCTTTCTTTCGTGGATTTTCGTTTTCTGGTGCTTCCGACGCTAATGGATGAACGAATACTTTCGGTTACCTATAGGTTCGAGGTCATGAAAGCAGCTCATAAAATTCTCTCAGTATCTACTTGATTATCACAAGGATGCAACGTATGGAACTTAGGTTAGAAAGAGTGCCACAACTTGCAATATATCTATGAGAAATCAAACGACGGTGTGGGCTGTTCTCGAGAATTTCAGTTGCCCAATTGGATAGTAAAGACCGAATTTATTTTTTGCCGATTCAATTATTCAACAGTTGGCATTCAAGCATTGTTAGCCACCCGAAAATGTCCATGTATCAGGCGATTCAATCAAATTTTACTGATGTGTCCGCTTCTGCATTGTGCACAACTACACTGTAACAAATCAAGCTTTAACCAAAACCAGCAGTCAGTTGACCACAACCAGTATTCTTTAGGTTCCTTTAATCGTAATTGAAACCTATCTATTTATTTGTATTCGACCAATTTTCTCCACGTAATACCTGCTATCACTCCATCGATGGTTGAGGTAAAAGGTTACAAGCACAACTGATGAACGGGTGATGTCTACCTAGTGAACATGGGACCGCACACGATATAACGGTCCTTGACATGATCTTTGAATCATACGTATTGTGCCAGCTGAATCATGTAACCCATTATGTAATCGATCATTCAGATAAATTTTATTTTTGATTGTTGTCGGTGGTAATCACCGAAGCTTCCTTGATCTTGTGTTTCTAACAATTTTGTAGATCACTATAAATAAAGCCAAATCGAGAAACCCCTAAGGAAAAGGGATTTCTTACAACAAGCTTGCCCTGAGCATACTCTAAATTGCATATCTCGTTCTCCACCCGTCCTCCATTACCTCGTGATTGGCCTATCGGTCGGTCGGACAATGCTCCCTCATTCGTGACCCCTATCACATTTGTCACTTAGTTGCTCGCCTCCGTCAATTCAGGCTTTCCTCAGGCGTAACCTCTTTGGCGTCCACCGGTCCACAGATGGNTGGACACAAACATGCAAGGTCATTGTTCCCGTCCCTCACGTGATTGTTATTTTGCTCTGGTACATTTGATTGGCTGGCTGTCACCCACCGAACCTTGGGCACGCGTGCATGCTACCTAAGGCATTCTGATCGTTGACTTCGATTGAATTATTCGCACCGGCAGTCGATGGGTAGAACGATTTCACGGCTTTTGAAAGCTCCTTTGAACACAGTAGAAAGGTTTTTTTTACCTAGACTCACTTTCATCTGTTGGTGCCGTCACAGTATAGACAAGCCCTCCTCCATTTGCCTCACGATTCGAGATTTGCGCCCATTTTATAGTAATCAATAATTTCTCATATTAGTACCGCATTTAGAGACAATCTCGTTTTCTGTTAACTTCCAGAGATGCGCGTCACTGGACAGTTAGGATAGATTTCAAGTGGCATCATTCATCATCAATTTACAGCGTAATACAGTGGAGCGAACTTTACTGGTTCATGCTAAACTCATAGTGCATACATGGTAAATGACAATGTATACGAAGGACAGGGATTGGGCCTATTTTTAAGGACGGGAAAAGAAAGCAAACCTCTATGGTCAACACACAGAGTACACAACCCAACTATGCATACATACTATTTCAAACATTCTGGACTGATAAGAAGTGAAATCATGATCGCCATTTCTATCGGTTTACAGCCATGACCTTCAGTGTCTTCAACCATGCGGTTTCGGAGTCTTTTGGATCGCAACCCGGAAGACAAGAGACATCTACTCTACCAAATCGCTCTGTGCATTTCTTCATGCTTCGTCTCCACGTCATCTGTTGGCCTCCACGTGGCTTTCTCCAACTTGTAACAGCCGTTGCAAACAGGGTGTGCTGTGCTAGGCGACCGTCGGACATACGCAAAACCTGTCCTAACCAACGGAACCTACTGAGCTGAATTCAATGAGACAGAGAGTTCTTGTCTGATGTATTCCCAAACACCCACTCAATCCATCCCACTAAGGCCAGACTACGTAGGTATCGATTGTCGAACACTTAAACGACGGGTGTCTTCTACCCGCAAATTCAAGGTCTCACAACCGTAAAGCAGAAATGATTGTACAGTGGCGCAGTATACGCGACTTTACACTTCAGTGAAAAGTCACGTCGCCGCCACAGGTGTTTCAGTCCTGCGTACGCTGCTCGAGCCTTGGAAATGCGGGCGGTTATCTCCCTCAATGCGCTACCGTCGTTGGTCACGTAGCTACCTAAGTACGAGAAGCAGTCAAATCCCGCTATTTGCTGACCGTTTATTTTCAGAACGGAACTCGGCAACACTCAGTCTTGTAGCATCACTTTGCACTTTGAAGGTGCAAAGCACATGCCGAACGGAGCGACAGAACTTGCTAATCTATCAAGTGCTCTTTGTGCATTCTCCATACATTCGAACAAGCAAAGGATATCGTCAGCGTACTCCAAATCGCACAGCTTTTCTCCAGCTGCCCATTCAAAATCTACATTTTGGAGACCACTTAGTGCGTTCTCCAGTATTTCGCCTATGACGAAATTTAACAGGAATAGCAAAAGAGGCACGCTTGACGAACAACGCTGCTCGTGACGAACGACCGCAGACCATTAAGCTACCAGAAGTATGTGAGTAGAGTGAACTCAATATGTTCACATACTTCTGCGGCATTCCTTTGCGAAGAAGCGAATCCATAAGGGATTCACGGTTAACTGAGTCGAAGGCTCCTTTTATGTCAAGGAACATGACAACCGTGGGTTGACGGTGCGTATGGCGTGGCTCGAGGACTTGACGCAGGTTGAATATTTCATCGATATAACCGCGACCTAGTCGAAATCATGCTTGTTGTTCGCGGATGTTTGTCTCCCTAAACGGTGTCAGGCGTCGAACTGTAATGTAGGCTAGTAACTTGGTGACGATTAGGATCAAACTTATTCCACGGTGGTTTGCGCAATCATTGCGAGATCCCTTCTTAAAACTTGGAACGATCAGTGATTCGCTCCAGGATGATGGATTGTGCTCGTGTAACCAGATGTTACGCGTTACATCAGTAATAGAGTCTACAAGGTCATCGCCCGCAATGTTGAAAAGAACGGGAGGAAACCAGTCTGTCCCTGCCGTTTTCCCTTTCTTCGGGGCTTGGATGCAAGAACGAACTTCTCCTGCAGTAGAAGGTTCAGATGACACTTCCCACGGAGCCTCAGCTACACCACAGCAGATAACCTGGTTAGCGTCTGGCCAGCTGAACTGTTCGTTGAAGTACTTTGCCCACCGGTCAAGCCGTTGCTCCCTAATGCGAATAGCTTGCCCACTGTTGTCGCAGATTGTTTCACTAACTGTGATTTGCTTACCTCCCGTATTGCGTATCAGTTGGAATAATCTCTGAATATTCCCTGAAGCAGCCGCTACTTCCATTTCTCTAGCTGTCATTGTCCACCAGTTCTCACTGTCTTTCTTGAGGCTTCTAGTGAGATGACGTTGTAGACGCCACCTAACCCTGCCTTGATCTCGGGTGGTTGGGATTTGCCGCTTTTTCTCCATCAGTCCTACTGACTGATCAGATATCCAATGCCTCGGGCGGGCTACTGCTTCAGATCTACAAGCAAAGTTCGCTGCGGAGTGCATTGCTCGGTTAATCTGATCCCATTAATCATTTACACTATCACCCCGCAGTGTGTTTAACTTTTGCCCTAGTTCTGATTCAAAACGGGCACGAACGGCTGGATCAGATAAGCGATGATCTGCCAATCTAGTTTGGTGAAATTTTCTGCCACCAATGAGTTGGAGAAAGTACCGCATCAAAACTAACGCATGATCAGATTCAACGCAGGTGGCCCAGAGGGCCTGCAGTTTTGTACTGAGCCACGCCAACGGCAGCTTACTGCTATGTGGTCTATCTGAGTCAGCGTGCCAGTTGAATTTGAGCGCCGCGTTGCTGTCCGTTGAGAGCTGTGTCGAAAGTTGGTGCTGGATAGGAACAGTTGAGGATCTGCGCAGAACTGAAGAAGGCGATCGCCATTATCTTTTTGCTGGCAGGAAAGTGCACAATGATCGCCTAGACAAGCTTCCGATGCGCTCAGTTTCCTAACTTGAGCGGTAAAATCACCTGAGAAAACAACTATATCGGAACTTCGAATCCACCGAATGAGTTCGGTGAGTTTATCATAAAACTCGTCCTCTTGTCACCAGAACTGCAGTTGGTCGGAGCATACGCTCAAATGATGAACAAACACCTTTTGGTGTTGCTTCCCCTCCGGACGCTGATAGACCCTTGGAGCTGGATCGCACATGAGCGATTGTTGACGGGGATCCAATCGAGTAGTGCGGCTTCGGCTGCATTATTCAGCACAATGCCCATACCACGCTGACCGACTGAACGGGCTTCGTCATCACCTGACGTGCGGAGGAAGAAACTCGACGACAACCTCGGTAAACTTAAATGGCATATAGCACTGGGATCCTGAATTTGAGTCTCCGACACGCAGCAGACATCCATTCCCAAAGAGTCCATTGTACATGCTTGTTGACCTACCCGCATCAGAGTCCAGACGTTGAAGGCCCCCAGATTCAGTGACTGACGAGGCTTCAGAATATGCAATCTATTTTGTGGTACACTGCTTACCGAGCTACTTGGCAACAAACTTTGGCGAGTGACGAACAAGTTGTCTGAGGGAATGTTACGGGTTGGAAGAAAGGGTAAAAGAGAGGGTTTGGTACGGAAGACAAAGAGTTAATCAAAGTTTGGGATATCTGAGCAGTAGCCCTCTTATCACTACCCACCCCGTTCGATGCAATGGGCAGTGCGGTCCTGATTATCCTGCAGCATGCAGCATGGAATTATGTTTTGGTTGTGTATGCATTTCAGTTTTGATTTCTAGTGCACAATCCGTATCACTTAATATTCTCAAGGGCTTCTACATTAGATATACTAGCGGGTAGAGAGCAACACGTGCGCTGTGAACCATATGGATGAGACGAATATAAGAAAATTTATATTATCTCAGTGGAAATGCTGAAGATGCTTCCGTTCCACTGGATGTGTGATGCATAGACTGTGCCTCAAAATTTGTTGTTCATTCTCCGACATTGTTTTGTATCGGCTAGAATCCTCATGAATAGAAAATATTACCAGGATGACTGATCAACTTAGCGACTACATAGTTACACCCCTGCTTCCACTTCATGTCTTTAACAACTCGCGTTTCAAAAGAGAAGTTTGTTACGAGTTATCTCGCGTGACAATTCAACCGCATTTGGATCATGCGATCGCACTGTACCTATTTCGCTCCATTCATGGTCGCCGAGTAAGGCGTAGATGGAGGGCACTTTGCATGAGCACTTCTTCATTTTCTACGCAAAATCCGATTAGGCTATGTGAGAAACACCAACATTCATCACGACACTTATCAGTTGTTCGCTTGTAGCACTGTGAAAACTGAAGATATGATCGGCTCGCATTATCTCAAGCACGTTGGCGAATTGCGACGACGGGTTGATGCCACTGTTATGGTTTTTTTAACACTGTTTTGATTACATTGATAAGTCACACCTGTCACTGCACACCGGTTGTTTTTACACCTAGAACCAAGACCCCACTCGATTCGTTTCTCTGCGTCAGTAGGAGTGCTCTCGTTCGATTCAATATCATGCTTTCTTGGCAAATGAGAGATTCATGCAGATGCTAACTGCGTCGATGAGTTATTTCAGTTAGTTAGTTGGTTGATTATTACTTAGACTGCTTGTGACCCAAAATGCACTTGGCGGGTTTTCTGACAGGAGCACTTATTTTTCAATGTTGATAATTGGAGGCGACGACGGTTTTTTTACATCGCTTTCTTCATGTGTTTTCCAGTGACAACTGTCATAAATCATAAACCAAAAAAAGAAAGACTGATGATTCAGTCTACAGCGCAACTACTCCGTCGTTTCACATCACCTGATCCCTAACACTAGAAGCTAAAGTAATTAAAATTCCTCCAGCCCTCTCTGACTGGATCATTCTCTGTGATTTACGCAACTAAGAATCCCTTAAGCTCAGATCATTCGACCTACTACAGACTCGCCGCGTGTGTTCTCGCTTGAGTTAGGTGGGCTGCCGTATGAGGCCTCTCTTTTCCTCTGATTGATCACTGCGCTGTGGTCTGTATGCTTCCTATTGCGTTGTGCGATGCAGAATTATACATAATGTGCACACCGAACGAGCTGCGATATTAAAATTCATAGCTGCAATAAAATGTACCGTATCAACCCTGGGCCGAAGGAATCTCAACCCCTAGATTTCTGGAGTATATCCGCTGTCGAATGCAAAAGCCGTCGCCGTTTCAAATAATCTTGAAGGGCACGCATAAGAAAAGAAACGAAATACTAAATTTAATCAAATTATATTCTGTTTTAATGCAAATGTGTAGACAAAATTGAATTTTGATCGAAACAGGCATCGGATTTCACACATCGCAATGGTTCCTAAAGTGTTTGTGATAGACATCCTGATTTTATTTTTCGGGATGATAACTGACAATCTTGGAGAGCAAATGCTAGACGGAGCTGTGAAAGCAGCGGCCATCAGCACCCTGATGCCAGTCGTTATATGCTCACGCCCTCTGTATGACCAAATTCATCCACATCATCGGCAACCATGACGAGAAGGAAGAGCCTCAGTGATAACGATCAATGCAGAAGTGATGTCTTGGTGAGATCAATGTAAAGAAATAGAAGTACCCCGATCACATTGTGACAGATTTTAAGAAGCGGGAACAGACAGAATTCCAGGCATAAGCAGATCGGACTGAAGAAGTGTTCTCTGGGAAAGTGTAGCTAGGACTGGTATGAATATCCTCAAGCTCGTGCTGCGCATATGAAAACGGTTCTTAAGTTGTACATTTCCGTGTGGAGGGCACAAGAAACACTGGAAACCGATCCTTGTATGCAACACAATAAACTGAGAAGGAGCATAGATCTGGCAAACACTGTCGGCATGATTTATGGAATGACAGAACCCCGATGATGATGCGGTATACGTTATCGACCAACGGCCAAACCGAATTAAGCATTTCACGTCGATTGCTTTTACTCGCGCGGTGGATTGGCATCTTGTACTAAAAACGACATCGAATCCGTACCCTGATCCCTTTTTCGCCAGGAACACATTGCACTTGTTCATAACTGGTTTCCACTAAAATGTCGGTAATCATCATAAGAATGTTGTGATCTGCGTGTAGACACATTATCAACCCTATCAGGAATAATTGGACTATTCTTATCCCCAGATTTGTAGCAACACTCATGAGTTTACAGCACAAAGCACGAGTTAGAGGTGTTGTTGATTGGGGAGTGAAATATTATAGACAAGGACATGAGTCGAAATCGTAACTAATATTGCATTTGTTTCAATGGGTAAAGCCCACTGGTGAAGCTAAATATCGTCAAGGTGAAAATTCAACTTTATAGATTTAGTTTAGTTAAAATAAAAGAAAATTTGATTGAATTCACTATTTTTGCTTTTTCTTATGCGGGTGTGCACATACCACATAATCTAGGGCGGTTCAATAATTTGGTTGCTGGGTGTATTTCAACAGTCTCCATCACGATAGTTCAATGGAAAGCTGATTTGATATAAAAGTCCTACTCCTTTCGGGTATATGGCAAAATTTTCATTTTGATCGTTCTGCATTCAGTGGGTAGAAATTCTGTTGTTGCTTCTATGGTGGCAACACGGAGGTGGGATATAACCTGCTGGCATCGCATGAACTGGATGTGGATGTGGCTAACAACGATGCTTATATCGATTGAGCATACTCGAGCGGTGTCCTGTAGCGGCCGCTTGAGGTGCAACAGCCCATAGATCCTGTTCTAACGTTATGCAGTGATCGTCAACAATGGTTCAAACGTCGATCGCCCATTATTCATTGTTGTCAGCGCTTCATGGGCCAATATGACTTTTCACGGAGAGAAGAACGTATATATATATATATATACTAGCGAGGTAAACAT
>UZAN01047494.1:0-10210 GCA_900618425.1 Echinostoma caproni
AGATATTACAACGATTATAATCACCAGCAACAATGCATAAAGACTGGTCTAAATCGGTTACAAGTTTTGAGGAGAAGGAGTCGACAAACAAGCGAATATCAGAAGCAGACGTGTCGGGAGTGATGTAGATGTTCACTAATGTAATGTGATAAAAGTGACTGATAAATCGGGGCTTAAAACAAACAAAAATACAATGTATCTTGGAAGTACTAAATTGAAAACATTTACGAGCGTTTTTGCAACAGTTTCTTGTTGACGAAGGTGACCCTTTCACCACCTCTGTGAAGGAAGTTCGCATCACGATCGCCTCGGAATATATCCAATCCGTCAAGATGCTCGACGTTGTCCTCAATATCAGGATGTAGCCAATTTTCCGGTTGTATAACTACCCTACACTCTTGCATTCCTTCTGGTGTATCACCGAGTTTCCCCGTGAGCGAATGAATGTTACATAGAACGATCAAATTATCAACAGAACGCCGCCTAAACGCCACACGCCATCCAGCACGGNTTTTATAGTGTCCTTGAACAGATTTTTGCAGTGGTTTGAAACGATTTCTCACAGAATGTGGCAAAAATCAGAAACGGATGTGTCTGTGCAATAAACTAAAAGGATTTCAATCAACTCCCAGGATACATCCATATCATCAGGGTCCGGGAATCACAATTTGTGATCGATGCAGCCTGACGCATATCCGGAAAGGATGAGCGCCACACATTCCGTCCGTCCTGTGTTCTGTCCGTTTGGGCTACGCCACGCCTCCAGTGTATATGCAGAACGGAGTGATCATTAGATGCAATTGGTGGAAGAAGGTCACTCCTAGTCGTATCTGATGGCCTCGGCGAAAATACCAGGTTAAGGATAGATCTTTGATCCCCAACTATCCGCGTGGGCACATGAACATGCTGAACAAACGACAGGGCCCGCACAGCGAAAAGAAGTTCTCTGGAGAACAAATCTGCATGCTGAGAGCAAATGTCAGTTTCCCAATCGACATGGGGCGCGTTGAAATCACCCAAGACACGATAATGTCCATCGCAGGCGTACCTCTGTATGCTGGCCAACAGCTCTGGGACGTACACAGCTGGTGTGCGGTAAATCACTCCAACTGTGGCATACCCTCCGGCAAAAAGCCTGATTCTGCACCACATGGCTTCTCCAAATCCTTCCGGATGGGCATAATTCTCCAGCACTCGAACAAGGAGACCCGAGCGGACAAAAAGAGGAATTCCACCACCGCGACGTGACGATGATTGATCCGTTCGACCCACTGTGTATCCGTGGAGTGATATTTTGGAGTCCCGGACATGCTGTGTCAGCCAGGTCTCAGTGATTGCAAAAAGATTGAGATTGTGGGATACAACCCAGTCCTCCACCCATCCCTTTTTCCCAGCATCCCTCAGATATTGGTTGCGACTAGCACAGCGTGGTTACCTCGTTATTCACGCCTCAAGCTAATCCCCTCGTTCGTGGTTAAACAGTCTCCTGGGTCCAACCAAGGGCAGCAAACGCAACTGAGGGCGCTTCCGATGCACACGAAAATCCCGTATACACAGATCAGTTTCCCTCTTTCCACGGAGCTCCCTGAGTTCTTCTAATGCAGTTTCCAATTTGCTGCACTGGTCGGGATCAAGATCAGTGATGAATCGCACCGGAGTTCCTTTCAGCTTGTGGGTCCACTGGGGTATCGCTTTGGCCTCGCTTTGCGCTCGAAAAACCACTTTCAGTGGTCTTGGAGAACTATCCGGGCGGGGTTTTCCGAGACAGAATGCCGCTTTTACTCTGATCGATGCCGCTGGTTCCATTTCGTCACCATCAAAAAAGGTAACCATGTGAGACCTCAGCAGCTGCAGGTCGTGGTCCAGGTAAGCCTGGGCAGTGGTGGCCTCGGCCTCTAGAAGATTGACAACAATAAGGCACTGAGATCTCGGAGGGAGCTTCCTCTGCTGCATAGGTTCCTGTGAATCGCGGGGGCCCCTCTCAACTGTCCGTGACATGTTACACGCATCGTGCCTGGATGTCGTGGACGAGGGAGTCGAGTCTGTCCGTGAGGGCGATGCAGAAGACTATATCCCTGCCCTTTTTTAGGGTGCTTTTGCTGTGGTGCAGCTGCAAGAGCTGCTTTTCTAAGTCGAGTGAAATGACATCTGCATACGAAGGGGCAACTTTCACAACAGTGTCCGGCGTTATGGGAGTTAGAGAGTTTTCTGGCAGTGGCGAGCTGGCAGGCAGAGCTGTTATCTTTAAAGAAGTAAATAAGAGAGGTCACTGGATATGTGTGGGTTCCGAGGTAGTAGGTGCTTCAACTGTTGCTTTTGTCGTCGCGCTCAGTTCAACCGTGTGCGTCTCCTGCCGTGGGGTGACCACTTGTGTCGGGCATTTTGGTCGTTTGCTAGGTTTCCGGATCGGGCTAGCTGGTGTTATCCGTTAACGTAAGTCTGCTATTTTTGCCTCAAGTGTGGTGATTTTTGAATTCGCTCTCTCTTCGGCTCCTGACAATAGCTTCTCGTACTTGTGTGTGATACAAGTGATGCATTTTACAATCGGGATTTACGTACATTCTGTACAGAACCATATACGTTCTGGCTGAGTGGCTAACTGTTTTGCCTGTTTTACCAAGAGTTTGGCACATGAAAGGTNCGAAACACTTGGTGCGGCACTTGATGACACTATGCAACCTCCCATTTTTGCCTTTTATCGAGAGAGGAGACTGACGAAATATGTGTGACGACTAATGTATAATTTTTAACTGAAATGTAAGCATGTCTCAGCTCGCAAAAGTTATACAAATATAAATACAAATTTTAATGCATAAGCGGTGAAAGTAATTGAACCCTGTACTTAAGTGAGAGATTATTGGAGAATTGCAATACGCGCAAGTGAAACTGTCAGAGTTCGGCACTGAAAGAATCACTTCAAACAGTTATACCCAGTTTTAAGCGTAGTTCAGTCGGAATGTGATCAGAGCAGAATCGACCTATGTATAACGGCAGACTTAAATAATAAGAACGAGACGAGACACTTTTCTGTCGTGTTTCTGTTCCAGAACAAAGAACAAGATTGCAAGTGGCCGTAGCCTGTCTCCGTGTGAAGATAACCAGCTATAATAATAATAATAATAATAATAATAATAATCAGCACAGCAGTAGCAGAAGCCGCAAAAATATCATTCGCTTATTTGGAACAACTGCCCTCGGAACAAACGACAAAATATGCGATGCTTATATTCGGAATAATCAATCCTTTTTCCCACCACATACCACTGCAAACGTGTGCAATGTTTCGTACTTGTATTTTGTACATTTTCTCCTGAAAATGATGACTAGGTACGTTTCACAAGAAATCATCCTATGTAACGTTTGAGAGCACACTGTCTCACCAATCGAATAAAGAGATATCAGTTAACTGAAGTGATTCCTATTGTGAGAGCTGTTCATAAGGTGATATGTATCTCTTGTGCAGCCTCCGATAAAATCGTTACCGCACAAACGTCTGCTTGGCTGTATGCTTCTGAAGAATAAAACGGTAAATGCAAAAACTATTTTTGAAAAGAACCAATGTTTTATGTTTGGATGCTTTAATGGATCAGCCTCACCAAAACATGGTGCGTTTTCTAGCGGATCATAAATGCATTGAAAAATATTCTACAAATTCAAAAATGTTTCATCGTGAGTCAAACTCTTTGTGAGATAGACAGCATCAGTGTGATCTGAATGATTAAATAGTACAACAGTGAAGGGTGACATATGAAGCACGTTAAATCTCATAATGTGTCTGGTTTCATAAGTTCACAATATTCACATTTGCTCCAGGTAAACAATTATTTCGGAAATGCTATCCCACAGCTTTTTCGTATTGTTACTATTTATTTACAATGCATTTGCTGGTTAATCCGAAGATGACAGAAAATTTGCAAGCATCACAGTTTTCCGTACGCTTTGCGTACGGTATAAACGAAACATTCTCTCGCTTTTTTATGACAGTAGGTTTGCAGAAATACAACATCCGGTTTGCAAAGCAGAATATAAGCATGGTACAAATATACAGCTATTGGCAGACACGACGAACGTGTCAATGTCCATCGACAGTTTTCAACTGGTCATGCTTACTAGCATGAACCTGTCTACTTTGCTTAATTATCGATCTGTTTGTCGAGTTGAACAGTTGCTTGATGGTGATATTGAACATTTTGAGAAACTGGATCACAAGCCTTACTTTTTTCAGCTAAAACCATCGAAGCATTCGTTCTGTCCTAGTTTAACTTACTCAGAGGTACAACTAGTGAACTGAAACCGTGTATGGTTTGCATCCTCAAACTTTTGCTTCCCCTTATGATAACGAAAACTCAAAACTTTCGGTTGCGGTATTCAGCTACCGGTTTTCATTCGAAAAATGGGGTAACCATCAAAGGTGGCATAGTTCGGAAATTAAAGTCAAGCAATCGCTTTATATACCTCGAAGGGTGGATATTCAGCATACACACATTACTGTAATAATCCACACCCAATGATAAGCCACACATTACGTTTAAAAAAAATACACTCCGAATCTAAACGCTGGAAGGTTAATCCATTTTACGACGAGTTTTGATGTACAAAGCCCCAGACGATAAAGAAAGAGATAATCTCTCTACAAACGGAAACGTTTTTGGGACCCACCACGAACTGTGGTCTAGAAAACGTTCAACTGTCAACCCAAATGCAAGAGTGAGCAAGATCAATATGAGTTGTTCGAGTTGTTCACGGAGTGCGTTTCCGTCATTTAGCTGAGGGGTACACCATAGTCAATTCGCGTAACCCCAAAAACCATAGTCGGGACGCGATCAAATTTGCTAGGTGAATGTCCCCCTTTCGATATGAAATCAATAAACAAAAAGGATAGAACAGGTAAGAACGTTTCATCATCATCTCAACAGGATCTATGGAACGAGAAGGAATATAATTATTTCATATTTTATTTCATATATTTTATTAATTACCATGATTGAGATTTTATTTTCAAGTCACTAGCCCCAACAAACATCACAGGTTTGTTCTCAGAGTGATTTGTTGACTAAACAAACAAATTAAATTTGCGCAATGAACAACCAGCTTCTGTGTTTGCATCTTCCTGAGCTCTGGTGGTTTTGAGATGGAAAAATGATTTCAGTAGAACCTCAGTAGACCCGTATGTTACAAACACCTGCATTTCAGATCGAAATGTGGAACTTGGACGCTCGTATGGCTTCCACAAACACTCTGTGTTTAGAATTATAGGAAAGAAGCTTAGGCATGCCATTGATTGAAATATCGTTCAAACCTTCAAAATATCGACCGTTTGATCAGCTTTTAAGTAGGAAAGTTGTAACTCCAACATTTGGTATAGTATACCACAAAATGTTTCCAATATGCAGCACAAGCCAAGTACCTGTAATCAATTCACTGGGGTCAAATTTAAAGTGTAATTTTTTCCTTGAGAAATACTAAAATGCGATTGTCTTCGCTGTCCCACAACTGGACACAACTGCACAACTGGATCGATTGATGGACCAAAGCGAAACGAGGAATGTTAACAATTTTTATTGTTCTATGTTCTGCTCCGGATGTCAAATTATAACCATGACAATGTGTCATCCAGTTTGTGATTAAACGAATCGATTTTGGGCGCAGAAACACCGGGAGGTGGTATGAAATCCCAAGTATTAGAAACTCTGAGGGTAAATGAATGGCATCCTTCCCGTCAGTTTTGGAGCACTATTAATAACGAATACTGTCTGAAGTGAGCATTGAACGACAAGATGAACAATAAACGAAAGGAGTGATACACCAGAGCTAAGTCTGTTCGAATTCAGCAATACTGGATGGAGTACTTCCCGAATGATTACAGCCTCACCATAGAGATCTTCGAATGCCGTCCCTTGACCATTTGAATAACCATTCTCTGTGGACGTCCCAAAGTGTGACAACTAATTTGGAGTTATGGATTCCACACTTGAATGACTTACTCTACGCAGGATTGAATATAAGCTGATAAAAAGTCGTAGGGAAGGCATAGGTTAAAAATTGTCAGTTTCGCTCTGGCAAACCAACATTTATTGCAGCTGCGGATGACAACCTGGAGCGGGTTATAGNGTTATAGGACAACGTAAGTCGTCTTGAGCAATGACACTGAATTACGTCGATTATGGCCACTCGTAACGAGCTGCTGACCGTATCCCGTCACTCACAAACAATCAAATTATTAAACGTTAAACCAGAAGTCTCTAGTGTTTGAGATAGATGTGTACTGGAGTATCATGTTACAGGTAATGTACCAGTTTGCGGTACACAAAACGCTTGCATTAGGCACAATGGTTACAAACACCAGTGAGTGCAATAACTTGCAAACGGGTCGAAAGCGAAAAATGAAAGTTCTAGCGCTGGAGGCAATTGTGTACAAGCAATTTTACCATTCTTTGATACTGAGGTAACTTATCTGAACATACAGTTAAATGGAGGGGGAAAGTGATGTCCAAAAACTTTGTTTTTGCCCGGATTTCTCCGTTAAATCGATAACAATACAACACTGAAATGCTTCTCATTCTGGCATGTGAAATTTGATGATATCCTAGAAATCACTTTAGCCGGGTTCTTTGGCAAAAGGATACGGCCGTACAATTCCATGTTTTGAATTCGATGTTAATTTTACAGGATCGCAAGTGACGAAACCCATTTTACATCTGGGATAGTACGTTCTATTGTCCACGAGGATGAGTACGGTCAGAAGAGTGATGAAGCGGTATGTAGCTCATTATTATTGCAGTAGAATTTGTATATTGGTGAACGTTTTCCCGGTATTTCGGTTATATGTTGGAATGGTTTACTCAATGGTTGAGCTATGCAACACGTCACTTTGATAAAGGTTCGTAATCTATCCATTCTTTATCTATCTATGGAAACGAGTTTCCCTTCCGACGGCAGTTTTGATGTTACGTTTTCTGGATGAAACGTTATCCGTGGTTATAGTTGGCTGTGGCATGTCCACAAGACAGGGTCATTCGTAGCCCGTTTTTAGCAGGTGCAGTAGGCACTTCTGTGCATTGACTATGTACCATTTCAGATGACCACTTTGTTGTAACTGAGACACTTTCTGTAGTGCTGGCGCGTCATTAAGTTTACGGAGACATTTATACTTGTAAAACAACTTCGGGTTGTAAATCAACTTTCGTATCAGCCCTTCGTGGTACATCGGCATTTCTCTATCCAACAACTTGGTATATTGATTTTCCAGTAGAAAATAGGTAAGCCATGTGTTGTTACAAGGAAATCGTTTATAATTTCTTCATTAGATATTCCTCTGCAAACTCCACTTCGAGTGTGAATCACTGAGTTTTGATCACATGAGTAGGTAGAGGTTGATCTTCGTCTGCATTTCCCTGAGGTGATTTGTAGATTCTTGCCAGAATACCGGGGGGATCATACTGTTCGTGGAGGGCAGCCCACTGGAATTCATTCGCCAAAATCCTAAGTTTAGTTTAATGAATAAACAAACAAGAAGGAACCGCAGAACTTTGCGGTAACGACGTATAGCAAAATCAGTAAAACAACAATGCAGCATGATCACTAACCCTATAAAGGGTTGAAGCAGAAATGATCTCTAATGTTAATTTCTTCTTTTGCTGAGTTTAACGTTCAACACGAGCGATAACTGGTTAGCTCAAGACTTCGTTGTTTGTCTTAAAATATCGTAAAGTGTATTCCATGAACTGAGAGAATTTCCTATGAAACCACTGCAAGAATGTCATTGATTTAGCCAGATGTAGACAATTACGATCTCTTATAAAGAAGCCATAGGAGAATTTAAATGAAAGAGTGTAACGCATGGTTTGCCACAGGGCCTGACTGACGGAGTCCTTGGATGAAGTAGAACGGTACACCACACAGATGAAGTCGATTAAACCTGTTCTTTGTCAACTAGAATACCTCCTTCGGGTATTGCAGAACTACGATATGTGTTTATTTGGGAGGGAACACAACGGAGTTGTTGATGAATGGAAACAACAAGAAAGTAAATCTGCTGGTAACAAATGTGTGGAGTCGATCAGAATCTTACGTGAAAACGTTTCGCATACATTCAAATGGCTTTCGCACATGTTGGTTACCAGCTCCTCCAAAGGGATTGAAGAGACGCGGCTAACGATGGTGAATCCACGTCAAAGCAGTGTGGAATCTTTGTTCAGGAGATTGGACAAAATAACAGGTGAACAATAAAGTAGAACGGGAAAACAAACTGCTATACGAATTTGGAAATAATTAGTTGTTGAATACCGAACCGACGAAGTTTACGGATATGAAAGAAAGTCGTCGAAGCCCACTGACATATTGTTGAATGTGAGAGGCCCAATGATGATAAATATCAATAATTGAATATAGTTTATCCACGATACTAGTTCATAGCCAATCAATAACAGTTCAGATGGGAAAGAACAGGAATATGATGTAAGGAGACATTGGAAATATTTGGAAGGATTAAGAGTTAGGGCGAATATGGAAGGTAATTGTTGACGGTTTTTTAAGTTTTCGAAAGTTTTGAAAGAACAGAAGAATCACAGATGGTCTAACAATAAACTACATCGCCAACGTATTTCAAGAGAGAAGTAGCAGAGAAGTCATCAATATACTCAGAAAATAAGTATGGCTAAAGAGCTTTACCTTGAAGTACCCCGAAATTGTTCACCAACGGTTTGGATTTCTTCCGACCTATCCTAACACATTGAGTTCTCCCAGAAAAGTAATTTAATTCAGCCAACCTTACCGTGGTCCGCTAGAGTAGGTTTTATGGGCGAAAAATATGTTGGCTATGATAAACGGGTTGCGAGAAGCAACATAAAGTCAGTGATAACGCAGCCTGTGTGAAGGCGATATTTTCTCTAACAGGAAAACGTTCTGATCCTAAATTCTGCATGTGTCTGAAGCGTAACTCTGCGGGTACATTATTTTTGAACCAAGAATGTAAGACATCTGTGGGAAATTCTCGAGCCGCCTCCGAAGTATTTTGGAGGACGCCGGAGGTGCCTGTCCGTTATAGTGGAGAACTGACAATATCCAAGTAATTTTGAACAAAACACCACTCTTTGCTGTCATTTTGAATAAATATTGATGTGTTAGGGTCATTTATTTGCAGAATTTAATTTATAAGGAATCACCGGTGCATTGTCTATTTCTTGTATACACATGTGCTCACTCTGTGGGCAGTTCGTTAGAATGCATGTTTTACTTAACGTTCTTTAAAGGAAACAGTTGGACGAACAGAAGAACGTTTTCTACGTTCGGTTTCTTCCCCAGCTTCATTTGAATTAACTTAGGTTCTCCGGCGTGAGGCGAATTCGGGTGTTTCCGAGGGCAAGTTAGGCCCATATGGTGGGCTGCAACGCATTTCAGCTGCTCAGTTCTTCATTTACCTCTTTCTTAGGGACAGGTAAGGCTTCGGATACAGTTGTAAAAATCAGAGAGAAATAACTGTTTCTTTAGGTGTTCCTTTTTGCACAGAAATACTTTCTCGTTTAATGAAGAAATACTGACGACATAGGCTTATGTACGAAGTAGCTTATGCATCCGCTGTTGCTTATTTCACCGCGCAAGATTCGATCGTGTGAGTCCGCTGTCATGGAGTGACGCATTGTGGTGAACACTTGGTTCGTTTACTAGGTTACCGGATCGGGCCTACTGGCGTGAAAAGTGAAGTCAAGCCTGTTATTTTTGCTTCTCATGTAGCGATAGTTAAATTGATGAAACACATTCCTGTTTTTATCTCTGGTCTACGCTTCTTTTACCAACAATTTTTCTCCGAAACAGCAGCGAGACATCCTATGCACGCAACACTGTAGACTTCATCAAATCAACGGAGATGGTACTGATCGGTTTGTTGCTGATTTACACCTCAAATAATTTTCTGAACCTGAAGTTTTTACGATTTTGTGGACTTGTGTTCTCCAGGTACCGATTACCAAGGCTACGCGCAATTCCAGAAAATCCGTCGTCGCACAAACTGTGTAGATCTACATGCCGAAAAGCCTGAGAAATGAAAAATATTCATTGATAATAGAATGTTTTGAGGTGTTTCAGGTTAATATACATGCCACCCGAGAAACAAATAAACTGTGGTTACGTAATCGTTTCCTTGGTATATGTTCACCCACAACGCACATGATGTTATCTATCTCAGGCTGGAGTGCATACCTTGTTTCTTGGT
>UZAN01047494.1:10509-26286 GCA_900618425.1 Echinostoma caproni
GCATACCTTGTTTCTTGGTGAGAACGTATCTCTTGTCACATCGAGTGTATAATTTTACCCGGAATAGTAACTTTACAAACTGACTCCTCAACAACGCCAGTGATTCCAGCAATATAGACCTGTTTTTTTATACATCTTCTATGTAACAAAAACATGTTAACCCAAATTGAAATTTGCTAAACTACTCCTCTACAATACACACCCTGCACCACAATGAAGGTCCTTCAATTTCATTTTCATAGTATACCACAAGGTGTTTGGGACATCTGTTTAAAAAAGTCTTTACCTGAGTGACTCAGTGGTTTTGTCTATATACACCAGCACCACATAAACAACATATGGGGGGCTGAAACTTCTGCCCAAACACTATAAAACATCCACCAGCAATTAAGCATTTTACTATGACCTGTGTTGCTCTAACGTAACAATGCCCATCGGAAGGGATCGTTTTGTGTTCGGTTAACTGAAAAGACTACGGCTCATTGAATTAAAGGTTTATGGATTCCAAGTGACCTCCGGAGCAGGTGGAGTCAGTAGATAGTCCAGTCTAAGGTGATTTCACTTTATTTGACCGTTTCTACTTCAACACTGTCCGACAGGAAGGCAAAATAGCTTTTCCCTAAATAGGTAAACACAAACGGTACTGAAAACCCTTCCGACTTAAACATTTAGAACCGTCATGCAGCACATTGATCTCAATGAGTCAATCACTTTACAAAACGTGATTCGCTTTCGGTAGTTAATCATAGCATCTGACAAATGCATTCAATTACAAATTCTGTAAACCAGAGATATAAACTGGTCAACGTTGGTTTTCACGACCTTCAGATATCTGTTAGTGTGCCGACATTAGGATATTGGGATACTGCCACAAATCAATGCGAATAATGCTTCAACTTCATCGCTGCCACCAGTCAGGACATGTTTTCGATGCCTTCAGGATTTAGTGAGTTTGAACGCTTCATTTTTCCCATTTACTGGATGTGGCAAAGATGTGCGTCCAAAAACATTCATCCAAAACTGATGAGTAAAGCATTTTGTGGTGGACTTAGGGTTTATTGAAGATACAGTCCCTCCATAGTTAGTCTAAAATATACTAGTAAACTAAGGAGCTTCAAGTTTAAACTGAATCCCTTATGTACGGAACATGATAACCTGCAGCTTTATGTTGAATTTCCTGTCCAGACAAGTAACAACGTGATTATTTGTTTTACATTTTCTGATTGTTACAAAACGTCAGTGACTCACAACAGGCGGCTTCTGTATTCCGCTGTCCAAACGCACAGAAGCATGAATGAACTTAGACAAACCAAACAATAACCAGCCAGATCAAAGGCGCGGACATTAGTCGGATATTCTGAACTAGACTGAGTGGAAAAAAAACAACGCTCTCTTGAGAGCAACAGGTTAGCTTTTGAAAGGTGGTAAGTAGGTATGCGTCGCCTGATAACGTTTTACAGACATTTCCATTTACCTCCAGATTTTTGATCAACTTGTGGTCTGTGAAGAAATCCGGATGAGCTGAGCTGAAGATGAAGAGTATACAGTGTGTATTGATGAATTTGTGTACGTATGTGTTGCACATGATTGGTATGGTCAGGGAAGTCCAATCATAGAGGTAGTGCGTTTTGGACAACTTGGATTTGTTTCAACCGATCGTCTATACCGCTAGCATCTTTACTCGGTGCCTATCGTGATGACGCAACAAAACCGAGAATACGTTCGCCAAGTCTAACTTGTGACCGCTTTCATCCAAGTGATCTGCGATGGTAGAGGTCGCTCTACGTGATGCAGTCAGAATCTGCGATGCCGGATGAGTCATTGATGTACAACCAGCTTCGCAGTGAGCGGTCAACGCAAATCGAATAATCCTGCCATGCGTTGTTAGTGTTTTCATCATCAAATTTAAAATGCGATCAAATTTAATTAGATTAGTCTTTGAAGGGTGCAGTTTTACGTCAGTTTCGGACCTAAGTGGATGAATGCAGCCAAAGTGCAGAGACAGAAAAGTCGATAAGCACCTAGACACATTAAACACCCATCAAGAACGATCAGAAAATGCACTTTCCTGTTCAATTTATTAAGTTACATTAAAAACCATCACTGCTGTTTCGTTCTGCTTGGGACTCGTCAGGAATGCGTTGGGGTTGAGACGACAAACCCTTACTCATGAGCCGAATGTTGTGCGAATCGCTCAATCAATTAAGATGGCGAATTTTTGGATAAACTCATTCGGTTTTTCATAGGTACCATGTCCTGGACACAACACATACGCACCGTTGACGAGTCCCAAACAGGACGAAACAGCTGCCCAGTGCTCTTTCTCGGTTGTCATAAACATTTCCACCGCATTTAAATGCATTTGCATAGTGGGGAATCACCGAACCGTTTTAAATTAACTGATCAACACAAAACTGTGGACCGTCTAAACAAGCAAATCACGCCAAGAGAGATAGCTGAATCGGTCACTATGCTCGGACGTGAGGCTGAGATTCTTTGGACAAAACAGCAAATCATTTAAACAAAATGGAATCTCCTACTTAGTTTTGGCACAGAAGGACACATTTGACCATATACGTGAAATGGTACAGGGATACAACAAAATATTTCACAAACACAAAATCTGTCACATAGGTTGAATAAACGATAATTGTGAGTTATTTTTTTATTACATGTCTCACTCGCTAAATTATAGGGATGGTACAGATGTAATCAGTCTATGAAAAGATGCCAGTGGGATGGCAGATGAACCTGAGTAAGAGTGGGAGAAGCTTAAGATGACAGGTCGTTGCCATTGGTATTATGAGTAGAATGCGATTGGCATTTCGGAAATAACAGGGAAAAAATATTGTACCTTGTTGCTAGTGAATGTGTTTAAAATTGATCTTCTCATTCCGGAAAAAATACTTAATAATTATTTCCCTGTGGGCTTATACCAGTGCTTAGCACACTGTCAGATGTACCTTTTTATGCCAAAAATATATATTGGTGATTAAAATTGGTTCAAAGTAATTGCTGTTATTTGACAGAACCTCAGCCTAAACGGAATTGGATCACTATTATATTGAGGTCAAATACTAAATACAATCATGCAATCTATTCCACGGATTGACCACAGTGACTTATTCAGCGGTCTATCTTGACGTTATTCGCTTGTTTACCCAGCCGAGTGATGTTAATTACCGCAGGGGTCGTTCATTCCCATCTTAGGCTCACTCAATTAACGATCAAGGACATAATGTTCCCGGGTGTGGTAGGAGTGATGGATGAGGAACATGCAAATCCACACCACCGAAAATTCATCCTCACTGGATAATTCAATTCCTTTCGACTGGATGGGGTTTTGGCAGACCCGATTCAATCGGTGACGTGTGACGACAGAAGCATCAATCACTTTACAGGGTTCCCAATATACGATTGGTGAGATTTACTTAAAGATGCAACGGTTTTTGCTGTTAGTTGAAAAGGTCTTGTTTGATCAGGTCTCAATCACATGTGTGAGCAGAATGTTTGGAGTGCGGTGGTGGCCCGGTGGCAACGTCACCAACTATCGCCTCGGAGGGAGTGTGTTCGAATCCTACCCCCACCACCTATCTTTTTCCATTATGTGTTCTATGGCAGCCCTCTGATTTCCCGTTACCCCTTTCCTGAAAATTTTTATCTTTGTGAACTCAATGAAAGGAAGTGAAATGAATGTATGGGGACCACGGGAGATTGCTGTTACTTCGCAGAGGTCACCCTACACAAATGGTTGTCGTTAAGACTAACGAAGCACGGAGCAGGAAAAACTGGAAATCAACTCTCAGCACTTGCGTGTATTAAGACTACGTCCAGATTGATTGAAAAACTGTTGGATTTGGGATGGATTTTCAATGAATGAATCGAATTAGGAAAAGGAGAAAATGGCTTGAAAAAGGCGACGTAATCAGCATAATTTTGAATGTGTGCAAGGGTTGGAACCGAAAGATCACCAATGGAAGCTGAAACGAGATACGATTATAAAACAGCACCTTGAAAGACACCGGAAATGTTAACTTCAGATGTGAATGTGTTTGTTCCTCATTTGGTGCGTTGGATCCCCTACTGTGAAACGTTGGAAAGCCATGAGAGCAGCTGTCTTTGAGTAAAGAAAGAGAATAATAAAGAAATTTAATTCAATGCAGACGAATTATCATGAGAAACCCAACAAAACGATTCGGCAGAACTGATTATTGACTTACTGATAAAATGGATTAGAGAGGATACAGTGTCCAGTATATATCTGTTTGTTTCGTAAGCAAACCGCAATGGATTATGGGAAATTTCGATAAATACTGGAAGTGACTCAGAATGGCCTTTTCATTCAACTTAATACATCTCTATTAGTTTGGTTAGTTTTCAAAAAACGTTTCTTAGCCTAGGGTTCATAAACAGTGCAAAACACGTAAACCTTTTGTCTAAACAGTAAATTCACATGTTAAAAATGCACCGAGGGTAATTTCAAAATGTGTTCACGGTTGTGTAGAAACTAGGTCATAAACTTTCTTGTGTGCATTACAATTTGAAGATTGCATTTTTACAGATCACATACCAGCAATTTTTGTTCCTTAGTACCATATTTGTATTCCAAGCCTTCCACGAGTAAATCTTAGGGCAACGCACTTAATCATTATCCAATAAATCAAAGGTATTTAATTGAAGAAAAAATACTACATCCTAATTTTTAAATGAATAGATGAATACCATTCTCAAAAAAAGACAGCAGGAGTCTACAGGAGATACAGTGTTTATTTGTATTTCTGAACAAAGGTATTTTTAGAGAAACGTATCATCCGTAGAAATCCATCTATGATGCTTCAAATAACATACATTTTCCGTGGAGTGAGTTTAAATCCAGGGTATTTTTAATACGTTTCATCAAAGAATCACTTGTTAAATTATTCTTTTGATTTTGGTTTTCCATTTTTCTGAGCATTTACCAGCTTGGCTATCGCATTTTCCCCATTGCCCGTGTACGATGCCACAGGTTAGATCAAATGCGGTGTTTAAACATTGTGCTTGCAAGTGAAAACAGTTCATGTATAGTCTGTGAATTTGGAGCTGTTGTGACCCTTTGTTGTTATTCCATGAAATCTTGGTTGTTCCAGGATAACAGCCAAGGGTTGGGATCGTGGGTGATTTTGTGTCTTATTCATGCTCCTTCGGTTGATTTTCCGACCGCTTTTACTTAGGGCATTCACTTTCTTAAATATCTTCTTCCAACCGCTCAAAAATATGGCAACAGCTTTTAGTTTTGCCAGAGAGAAATATTGGGCCGTAAATATGTTGCATATGATGTAAATCGCCGAGTTGTCGCTATCCCACATTCAAACACTAATTTATATCATGGGAAACAATATATGCCTGTCTGTACTGACTTTGTCACGGGCATATGATCGACTTCTTGGTTATTTCAGCTGATTGCTCACGCATATTTGGCTCCCTTCTGTTAAGCATCCATTCCACTAATCCTCCTTAAGTGCGTTCGAAATACTTTACTGTCACAGTCGACAATATGCACTGAAAAATAAGAACGCGTTATCAATCCACAATAATTCCTGCACAAGTTTCGAGAAAAACGTTATGGTACATTTCACCAACATTTTCAAATAACGAACTGTACTTCCGGTAGGAATGGTCTTTTTATGCAAAACATTTATCTGGATTTCCACATTTTCATCAAAATTCATTCGCGGGAAGCAGTCCTGGTTATTGCATTGTCTAATTACTATCTCGTTCCAATTGATTGCTCATTTGTCTGGGGCAAAACGGTCGTGCGTGCGCGGTTGCTTCTGCTTCCATTGGTGATTTATATCGACAGAAATAAGATTTACAAATTTATTATCAGCATTCGACTGTACAATTCTTGCATTCTTTGATGTCCAACAAATGCATGCATGAAATAAAACGCTTGCAGATACTCAACGCTGACTACTGGCAATAAAATATATGAACAGAGCAACTGGTTTTTACAATCCACTTGTACAGGACATGTAAATCAAGATGTATGTCTGCAGAAAGCCGGTGGCTAGTCTCATCACTTACATATGAATTTTCATCAAAGCTTACTCGTAATCACCCGAATTCTCAAAACCTGTGTTTTACGTAAAGCCGTCACAAATATGCGGTTCACCACCTGAACGGACAAAATATAACTCCGTGGACGGTGATGTTTAATTATTCAAATTTCAAGATCATTTATCTCCCGGTTTGTCCGATCGTTGAAGTATTGTGATCTGTGCCTTCTGTAACACGTAGTCGTGTTTTACGATATTCATGCTGCATTCTAACCATACGTGCATATATTTTTAGGTTTCAACCCTAGTACTGTCACAACGATATCTGTGAAAGAGAGAAATAACCTTAATGGTAATCTGGTTAACTGCTTTGGTTTTAGAAAACGCATTCCTTTTCCAGTTATGCGCGCACTTATTATTCATGCTGGAGTTGTTGAAAAGAAGCGGAAAGAATTGAAGCCGTTCATATTCTACCACATCCATCTGGTTTGACATGTCTTATCAAGTCACAAAGCAAATGGAGATAATTCTTTCAAAAGCAAATAGTGTATTTTGGTTTTGATTTGGTTTTCGTTTTAACGTAATTTTAAGGTCAGAAGAACGTTCAATTTAGTAAGTTTTGTATTTCTTAGCAGTTTGCATCTACTTGATTTCCTGATGTTCACCCAAATAGAGCAAATTATATATTGATGATATTATGAGAAAGAAATTGTGTAACAAATGCAATCCTGACCGCATTCTGTTGATCTGAGCATTTTTATATCTATCCCAACGCTTTTATTATTGCTACTGAACAGTAATTTTAAAGCGCTCACGGTCCAGCCTTAATGTTTTGTTTTACTTTTGCCCTTTGCAACCGGGACGTGCTTTCGTCATACTGAACCCAAATGAGGATCTATAATCTGTTTTTATTGTTTGCACAATATATTGCATGCTCATCAATCTTCAAAGGGGGAAACGTCTTCTCTTGTTTCATTTATCATAAGCAACGCAGAATTGGAATTTTCACAAATGTTTTCAAAAGGATGCTCAATGAAAGCCAACGCTTCATCATAAAGTTTATTATTTCTGAGATAAGTAAAGATCAATGAAGTCATTCTTGGACTTCTACTTCCAGATAAATTGAATAAAGTGAATTTAGAGTGAGTAATGGAGAATTTCATTCAATTCCAAAGGAGAATTCGACGTGTATGTAGCAAACGAATGTTAAACTGAAAATCTAGGAAAAGCTAAATAGCTGCTTTGACATGTTTAGGTCTCATGAGCAGCGCGAATCCATCGACCCAAATAGGGATCGAACCCGGGACTTCACAGGCATAACGCAAGCAAGCTACCCACTCGGCAACCGGGAATCTGATCAGACCGTTTTCCAGTTTCCATTTACACGATATAGCACAACCCATCTTTGTGAGCTTATTGGTTGTTGTTGATATACATAGTGAAGTTGTAAATGTTTCCAACCGAATCATAACCCCGCAGATTAGTACTGAGATAAGCGAGGTTGTGGCACACAACACGCTCGCAAAAATGGATTATGCTGTGTCGTGTAAATGGAAAATGGAAAACGGCCTGATCCCGGTGGCCGAGTGGGTAGTACGCTTGCGTTCTGCCTGTGAAGTCCCGGGTTCAATCCCTATTTGGGTCGATGGATTCACACTGCTGATGAAACCCAACCTGTTCGCAAGAGCTGTCCAGTGGTTCGCAGATTTCAGTTAACGCTCCATTTGCTATATACACAATGAATTTCCCTTTTAAAGTAAATTAACTCCAGCGCAAAAAAATTGTTCTGCATCCCTTGATCGAAGCGTGGAAGTAACACAGGAAACTTGTCTCGTGGGATTTGTTGAGGTAAGATTTATGTTATTATTTTTGAATACTGGCGGTCACTTTTGCTGAAACTGGGAAATGAATTCATAAAAGCTCGCGCAATGTTTCCGGATGTTTGTCCATTTTTCAATACAAACCAAGTGTTGTCCACCAATCGATTGTCTCTTACCAAACAAGGATTTCGTTGCCATGCTGAACAGCCAACGGAAGATTCATTTATGAAAAGACACGATTCCCCACTGCACATGCGTGAGGTTCATGTGTTCTGCTTCCCAGTTAGTTCAATTGTGTTAATTTCAAATTCCCCAAAGAAATCGTTGTGCCCTGCCACGATTTTGTGGCTGAAGTTTGGCATTCCTCTCTGATTCTTCACAAAAAAACGAGTAATGAAGTTCTCTGCGGTAATTGGAAAGAAGACTGCTGACAATGTCCACACACAATCAACCTCTGACAGCACATTTGTAAACCAACCGGCAGTTGCATGGGATTCCCGCCCACCTAAAGCCCATACGAAACAGAGGATTTTCTTTCAGTGTTACATTACACCAGTGCTCATCTCAATTCGAATACTTTTATAAATTCCGTCTTCACTTCTGAGTGTGATGACAAATTGCATACGAGATTTATTTAAAAAATGGATGAGTAAAAATGGTGTTCAAAATCACTCGGAATGTGCCGCACCGCAGTACTTATGCTTATATAAACCGACTGTTGCTTCCTTGATATTTGATAGACCTCAAAAAGAAACTCATAAAACCCGCGACAAAAAAACTACCCCTCTTCTAGGGCTTTTGATTACTTTATCACTTTAATTACTTTCACGATCATCACCAGCTTTAGGAATCCAGAATGCCATCAGAAGACAAATCAAAATACCAAATTTTATAGGAATCATCTCAGCGAAAATATATCGATTAAAAGCTGAATGTTCACCATTATCAAAGTACTTCACCGCCTTTGGATACACAAGCTTGTTGAAATACGGTTTCGTTAGAATTCCCGCGTTTGTACTTTGTTGTGGAAACTGGTACCAGTGGTGAGTCAGTTGTTGGCGGACTTGTGTACCCCACGATCATGTGACACCTTGACGGTGATGGTCATCTGCTCACGTAACTTTCAGTGACCTTCAAGGAACGAAGACAGCTAAATAGGTCACAGGAATACACCAACAATTATGATTCGATGCGAGAAGCTAACTGATATTACGAAATCCGAGACGGATACGTTTGCTGATATCAATGCAAACGCATATAGAGATTCCATAAATTGCAATTGGTCTAAAGAACACGCTGTGATACGGTATCTGAAGCTGAACAGCTAAATCCAGTACAACGCAAAGTAGACACCACAAAAGGCTATCGTGGAAAAGTAAAGGCCGCGTATGGCCTCAAATGCCATGAATTATGTATCGGAGACCAAAATAACGCTTTAGTTGAACGTTTTGATGTGAACGGTACAGGGAACACTTGGATCGGGCTCTTGGATTAAATACAATAACGTCATACGGCTCCAACAACTTTGCGAACATAAAACGTTTAATTCTGAACTGAAACTCATGTAACTTGAAAAAATGGATGGAATTTCGTGTACTTTAGGGACCAAAAGAAACTTCTGTTAGAGGGACTCAACAATTGAAACTATTAACGGCAAGCGGATTGGCGATCTAAACTATGCTGTAGTGGGCGGTGCCTTACGAAGTAATGGTCCAACCGAACTGGCTATACTGCGTCGGAAGCACGATTTTAACCCAATATAAAATATTTGGGTAACTCTTGCCCCAAAGATGTCCTAACTTTGCAGAGTCTAGGCACAAAGTAGTAATTAGAGACATCGCTACATATCGAGTAGTACGACACGAACGCGTGCATGATTGGATATCCTATGGGGAATAATAAAGTGGTTACAGAGGGTAAAGTCTATGGAGTGCAATACATCTGATTGGGTGAAAATTTAGCTTCTTCCATATTCTCGTAAAAAATGAAAATAATGTAATCACGGTTCAAATTTTTGTTTGGCATTTGGTTTCCGTCTTGATTCTCAAAAATAGTGATTACTGTGCATGCAGAAGCTGAGATGATCAGTAAATCTAGGGGCACAAACATTTCACCACGGGGTGTCTATCACGTTTCTTAATGTTCACGAAACATAGTTCACAGGTTGATGCATATTGTTGAAGTTTCTGATGGGCTGCATAAACACACAGGAAACCGGTCAGTAGACTCAATGGTTTGCTCGCTGTATTGACAATGGTTGTCAATCAAGTGTTAACTACCCTGAGATGTGTAAGCATTTACAAGGAAACCGAGAATGTTTTGGAAAGGTCGGAAATTCCAGCACGTTACTGGGGGACACTGCAGTGCTTTCGTTGTTTACCATGACATCCAAGTATGAATAGAAATTGGGGGACCAACTGCGTTATCTGGTGTTTCACAGTCAACCAGGGTGGGAAAATCATGTCTAACTTGGTTTTCGTTGCCAGTCAGTCAAGTATCATGAAGCTACGAGTCGAAAATGGGAACATTAAGGGCGAATGTGTGAATAAAGGTGATTTCCATGCGATGGGAATGCTTGTGATAGCCGACAAAGAGTACTGGACAGCTGCAACTCTAAAAAAATTGGTTTCCCTCCTAAAAAGTGCACTGCTGCATCTCTGTATGTACAGTGTATAATCAGGTTATTATAATTAGGCTTGCTATAGGTAAGTTAATAGCTTTGTGAACCTAGATAATTTCGGCTTCGAAAAATGCTTATTGCATCGCCAGCAGAATTTGATGCAATCACTTCGCTGTGACATGTGCCTCCCTCGGAGAAATTCCCACCATCTGCGTTATGAGCAGCGTGATGCGTACATAACAACGGGTAGAACAAGCGCAGAAAATGGATCAATCAAAACCGCTGTTCACTGCGCGCTTTTTATAGGTTCAAAGTGCGAATTGAGGCTACACGTCTGTGTGCTGATTAGTGCAGCCTTGAAACTGGATTGTCAGGTGTCGTTGATTGTCGATTGCGTGACTAGGGCTAGTGACGTAATAAAGGGGATGAAGACAAATACTTCCAAATCTTCTGGTGCCTACTCAAACCCAAAAGGTTTCTGGCGTCCAAGGGTTGATTCAGTGATCAAAGATAGTGCATATTGCGCTACCGTTCCGCTCTGTTTTACAGTTTTGAGACCTTGCAATGGTGAATAGAAGACGCCCACCGGTTATACCTTTTCTACTATTCATGGGGATATAGTTCGGTGCCGGTAGGAAGTTGTAAACTGGTTAGAAATGAAGATGCCAGTATTCCAATGTTAAGATTTCAAAGTAATCTGAATCATGTCGAATTCATGTTAATAGACGTAGCTGGTCAGGACAGGTATTATGCACATTTAACGGTCGTTGATTAGCTAGGACAACATTTATACAGTCAAAAGCTGTGAGCACAGGAAGCAGTTCTCTGGGTTCGTCATTTGAATTGTTTCTGGATAAGGAGCATATTTTCAGGAATGGCTTGGAAACTTCCACATGGTTCTTGTCAGTGGAAAATGATCTACTTGAAATCAGTTTGAACTCGGTCCCGCCAATATACGGATTCCCAAAGTCTCATGTCTTCATATGTGGATAAAAAGATAAATTGTTCTCCTCTCCTGCTGGTTAATAGCAAGCTAGTTTAGTTGCACACATTGTGTTGTTTGTTTGGTCGAAATTTGAGGCAGTTACCTGAATGCAGTGAAGAGCCGCAAACATGTTTCTTCTACCTGTTGCAATCACTACCCATTTACTGGAATTTATCCTCGGGTCTGTATGGTGGTACACTTGTTTATACTGCACACAGAGTGGTGCCTTATTAATCCAAATAATTTGAGACAGAGATCGAAGTAATCCGTTCATGGGTCTTTGAGCTTGAGTAACGATTGGCAACCGCGCCAGTAATATCATATCGTGAGTGCTTGTATCTCCTTGGACCTCTTTGGTTCATGGCATTTTGTTTGCGTTACCTTGCAGGTTTGACTTAAACCCCAATCCGCGGAAGACCGGTCTGCCAGTGTTTCCTCTCCAACCCGTTTCCCACACACCCACCGCCGTTCCCCGCCATCGTTCGTCTTCCGGAGGCCTGGTGTAGTTGATAAGATGATAAGAGCTGAGGGACATTCTGTGGCACAATTGTGTTCACTCCGATGCGCTGCAAGGGCCCGGAATGGGATCGCATTACATGTGACTGAGTTATGATACAATCGAAGCGTCTTGATTTCGTCCCGTGCAATCACTTTATAGATTTTGGTCAATGATGGTGGTCACCACCACTGTGGCACTTCACATATGCATACACGGTGTACTTCTTTTATAAACCACCAATTGGTGAGACGACAAATCTGCTGGAAGTTAAACTCATGTCCGTGACTTTCCCTTCAGCTCGTGTCACTTGAACTGTGTTCCGTGGTATCTATCGGTCATCAGAGATTATCCCCTGGATGCACAAATAGCCCCAACTTCAAACAGCGAGGCTTCAACTTAGATCTTCCATTCCTTCTCGATGCATTTTATGAATCTCAATTTATTGCTACCTTAATCGGTTCTGGCACTAATTAACAAGGAGTATAAAGTATCACGCCGAGGTAAAGATTTAACAGTCTTTGCTCCTTCCATCCTGCATACTAAACTACGTCACAGAGCTTTTGTTTGTGCATTAATACGTGCCGAATTTCAGGTTCGACGTTTAGGGAAGATACCATCTTCCCTAGCCATGACTACTTTTGAAGATGTATCTGGTAATTCAATGCTCGCTATATTTATCCAGATTTTTCTCATCGCAGTAAAAATCATATAAATGCACTAGTGACTGATCTCTGCACTTCATTAATGCGTTCAGTTAACCAAAGGTGTATTCTTCGAGTCGCACTGTGAATGGGTGAATGGGTGGTTTTATAGTTGTCACAACATTTCACAAGGCGATTGTTCGCAGAAGCCATATAATACATTTCAAATTTATCTTCGCCACATCGATATTTCAAACAGTGTTCATGTTGCTCAACTACGTCTCTGAAACATGTGTAATGTAAACAACATGGAAATGATCAAACCCGCCGGTAGACTGAACAAAGGATCAATAAATACTTTTCTCCTGGCCTAGTGAAAATAATGAGACACGCAATCAGGAGTATACGTATTTCTCACATATGTTATACAGGCCATTTGCAAATGCATAAGGATTAAATCGAAGTTCTGGGTTAAGAAACACATTGTCGGCTAATTTATCTTTAGGACACCTTCACCCGTTGCATGACTTGACATTCTCCCTCAAAATAATTGGAAAGAATGAATTCTTTAATGCATGTCGAAGCGCTTCTAATATTGCCTCAAGCAAGATCGCAATTACGTGTTCATGAAATTCTCCTAAACAACGATTGCATCTTTCCCTCGTTGTTCAATCTATACTCCGTTGTTAAATGTGAAACCTCGTGATTACTTGCCCAGTACATGACTGAAACGTTTATAAACCAATATAAACGAATATATAGAAAGACATGTGTAAGATATATTTGTTTGATCATAGTACGCATACATATACAGAGTTAATTTTGTATACAAATGCGTGAAATATAGTCTGAACTCATCTCAAGATGGTTACCATGTGTAATATACACAGAATGGGTTTGCACTGAATTTCTTCCTTTGCGAGTTTATTTGATGCAAAATGCGTTTTCCACACTCAAACGAATCAGCGTCTCTTGTATAGACGTCTGTGACCGCCACGAGTCGCACGGACCTCTGAGAAGGAAAATGAGGATGAAATAGGATATCGTTTTGACCGATTACGTATAATGTCGTTTTTATAGACCAAATAAAAGAGTCATTCACATAATATGGATTACGTTCGAAATATAGGAACAAATGAGGGTTATGCATTTGGCGGTTTGACTCGGACGAACCAACCATAGCATTCTTTCGAACAGTTCCGCATATTACAGTATCCATGTGAATCTACTATTCTATTCGTCTGCTTTTCTCATGAGTGCATCAGCAGTCTTCAGCCTTAGAAGAATATTCGTCAGCCAAAGATCAATAGAAATTTGAATACGTTGTGGAGGTATTGCACACTGGTGATGCAATTTTCTGCAGCCGGACAATTATTTCGAGAACAAATCATAGATAAACAATGTACCGCTATACTGTTCGTCATTCTATCTAAACAGATGCTAATGAAATAACCATCACTAGTAGCATTGTATAACTTCAGGTCACCACTTCATTGTATTGCTTTGCTTTAGATATCCGTCTCTGAAATGTCTGTTTTATAACAAAAGGCTAGAGACGGATCTGAATTACACGCCGCATTGATTTTGGTCAAGGGGGTGCAAACGCGGGTCACTATTGAGCTTCGACAGTAATTGGTTGGACGCTGTTTCCATATTTAAGTGACATTCATGATTGAAATCTGTTTTACCTAAGTAAAAAACATGCCTCAAATGAATCACCGCTTGTACTATTCAGGATAAACAACAATTTTATATAAATGCGCCATATATTTGAGCTATAATTAGTTGAATTTAGAAGTGACCGCATATGAACATTTCTTCAATATATCCACTACACTACGTTAGCAACTACGGACATCGATCTCCGGTGATTAACCGCACTGTCATACTTTCTACGCACCTGCAAATTCAATAAGCATTTTTAAAAGTTCGGATGACCATGCAATTTTTACTTATCCAAGATATCTGCCAGTTGAAAAGATGGTCGTTTAAGTTCTTTTGTTCATGTACATATCTTTGTTTGTTTAGTGTGATTCATTATTTTTTGAGGCTTGCTATTCACCGAAGCTCTCAAAAATATCAGAAAATATTCCTCACTAAAGTTATGATCTGTTTATTCTGATTTCTATGGTGTCGTCCTTTTTTCATGCAACCATTAGTTTCAAGTGTCTTAGCAAAGTAAGTGGATCTCGATCAGTTCGGTCATCATTCAGTCAAGTGGAAGTTGCAAATTTCATCACCACTCGAAATTGAGTGCTACGCTTCCTGATTTCATTTTTCGAAATTACCCAACTTGTGAACAAGTATTGTCTTGTGCCACTTAGTTTTGTTTTGTCACGTTTTCTGTTTCCCTATTTGAATGTCACTGTCGTTTGGTCCTGAATATAAATCACATCTTTCTTGCAATTAAAATAAAAAAATGGAAGGTGTTATAACTTTGTTGGGCTCGTTATATTGATCATCATTTTATCAAGTGGGGGTCGACAGTACAGTGATGAAAAAGGGAATCAACGTTTCCCCTCAGTTCAGCTTATACTCCAATCGCTGTTGCACATTTGAGCGGGAGGTTCGTTTGATCTTTTCTGGCAGCTCATTTGAACGAAGGATTCGAAGGACAAAGTAGACTGCTGGAGCAGTATCAAGATGAGAATGGAGTTTCGGGTAGACCAGCCGTTTCAATAAATCAAGCAGTTGCACATCCACATCTGTTTATGAAACTCAGCTATGCTATTCAACGTATATAAGCAGAAATTTGTTTGGTTTTGAAGTCACTATCAGGTGAGCTAAAGAGCGTTTAAATCCAAGTTCCCCTGGTAGTGTTTTCATACCCTTATGCTAGGTTTTAGTTTGGCCTGATTTACCCTGCTTCGGTAAACTTCACATGTTAAGGCAACACACATACCACTGAGGAACATGGGGGCCACCAGCTTTCCCTGGTGCTCTATGCCGATGGCCAAATCTCTGCTCAAAACGTCCGAAAGGCACAGCGAAGCTCCAAGAAAGAGAGTTTAAGTTTATTGATAAATTCTGTGCACACTAACTGAGATGTAGATTTGACCCTCTTCGGACAATTAAATCTCATTGCGGCGCTTATCATCATTATCGTAGAGCGAAATACAATGGGGCGAACTTCAATGATCGCCGCCAAGCTCCAGCGCATACAAGGTGGTGGTAACA
>UZAN01047495.1:0-10780 GCA_900618425.1 Echinostoma caproni
GATTAGGTAGAGAAGGTGTCTCTCGTCTTCCGGGTTGGGGTCCAAAAGACTGTGAAACCGCATGGTTGGAGACACTGAAGGTCATGGCTGGGAACCGACAGCAATGGCAAGCTTGCTGTCACTTCTTGTCAGTCCAGAATGCTTGAACTAGTATGTATGCATAATTGGGCTGTGTACTCTGTGTGTTGACCATAGAGGTTCCCTTTCTTTTCCCGTCCCTAAAAATAGGCCCAATCCCTGTCCTCCTTACACATTCTCACTTATCTTGTATTCATCGTGAGTTTGGCAACGATCAGTGAAGTTCGCTTCACCGTATTACGCTGTACAATGATGATGATGATGATGATTACTCCAATTACACCTACTTCCTTGGACCCTATACTCCTAATTAAATGAAAAAGATAGCGACTATTTCCGATAGCTGCAGTCTTCTCAATCTCCTTACGCCTTCCTATTCACTACTTCTGGTGGCTCTTATTGAGCTAGCGTTTAAGGGATCCAAATGAATGGCTTCTCGAGCGTCCAGCAGGGCAACCGAGGAAATTCATCAATTGTGCTTTGAGCGTGCGCCAGAATCCGCCGTTGATTTGATTAGCATTTGGATCGCCTGCTTGATTACCGTCCAATATTGTCTGTGTCCTCGAGCTGCAAAGCGATCAGAGGGTTCCGCTTCGAAGGCCGATTTGCAACTATCGCTGACGTAGTATTGCTGGCATCCGTTTCCAGTGACTCTTCGATGATTGCTTACCAAAAGTAGGGAAAATCTGGCTCGTAGTAGAGCATAGTCCGTGTTTATGGGTGTTGACCAGTAGGATCGGCAGTCTTCATTGGATCCTTGCCAGCGGTAGCTAATGGCGCTGTGGTCGATTTGTGAAGAGGTTGGTGGTTTCCATGTAAAGTGGTGTCGGTTCTTGCGCGAGAGGTTGATGCTTGTCAGGAACAGTCCGTGGTCCGCGCAGAATTGAAGTAGGCTTTCTCCGTCCGGTTGGCCAAGGTTGCATGTGTACCACCAATACACCTTTCTGAATCGTCCAGGAATCCAATTGGAGCGTTGAAGTCCCCAGCAATCACCATGATGTCTGTTGACCTAGCATTTTAGAGCAATCGAGAGAGGCCTTTGTAGAATTCGTCCTTCATTTCTAGCGAACTGCCGTCGGTCGGTGCATACACGCATACCACGAATAGGCACTGACGCTTCGTTCTATAGCTGTTAACTGATACTGAGCCATCGAAACGTACAGTGCACAGTCGGCTACTAACTGGGATCCACTTGCGAGGTGAATATTCGGCACATTTATTGTCGGTCTATTGTTCGGGATTGTCTCTAGTCTCATACATCCAATGAGACAGATGGAACATGGACGGTACTGCACCTTATTGGCTGGGCGCTGCCCAGGTTAGGCTGACGGCAGTTGTCCATTGAAGTGTGAAGACTTCTCCCACCGTCGACAGGAAGCCCCAGGTGCCCCACTCCAACGTCCATCCAGCGGTTTTTTACCGGTAGATTGCCCCTCACCGTGTTTAGTTGCTGAAGTGAGTTCTCCAGAGGTGAGAGAATAGACGAACGAAGCCCGGGGGGCCCAAGCAGCTGGTCTTGTGACATTGATCTTTGTCTGGTTTCTGCCCATTGACCTTTCAGGCATGATTATTTGGTTCTGTTGTAACGAGAAGGCGAGTTAGCTGGCAAAACGCGTATTGATCCAATCCAAAAACAACCGCTTTACGCGTTCAATTATAAACAATCAACTCTTAACCGGGCGGTAGGATGATTCATGCCTCATCCTGTTGGTAAGTCCCTGTTGATTTTGGTCCGTACTTGACACGTACGTTGTCTCTTCTTCTGCGTGCCGTTCCGACTGGTTTGACCCGATCGTAGCGCGAGATACTTTGATCGATAGCTCCGACGTAGTGGTATCCGATGGATATCTTTCTGGCTAGATGCGTATTGTCCGTCGGGCTGTAATTGTCGATTCGTTCGTTACGAGTGGTAGTCAACATTGTCACGCGATGTACTTCCAACCGCTACGTCTGCGCACCTGGTTGGATGGGCCCTATTCTTGATTCGTTCGCTAGCCGGAGCTCTCTTTGTACCACCTTCCATCACACTCGCCCCTCTTTTAAAATGATTGTAGCGGGAGTAGTTCTGGGTTCTCAAAAACGGCTTCGTTTTTGACCGCAGATGTTCAAAGATGGTTCGCACCAGGCCGTCTTCTTTCTGATAATTATTAATTTCCACATCGCTCGAAACCAGCCGGGAAACTGGGATGGATTCCAGTGGAACACCTTCATCGTTGATCGAACGCGACAGGAAGTCAGGACTCTCAATATCTTTGCCGTTAACATGTTTACTGGTAAACGTAAATTCCTGAAGACGACACGCTCATCGTGCCAGTCTTCCTCTCGGGTGGCACCCGTCGTCAACCATGTCAATCGTTTGTGGTCTGTCTTGATGTGAAACGTATTCGCAATCAAATACATTCGCCACTTCTCCAATGCCCATACAATCATCAGGCACTCCTTTTCACTGGTAGAGTTCTTCCTTTCGGCGTCTGTGAGTAGGCGGCTGGCATATTTAGTTACTCCGGAAGGTTGTGACAACACCGCTCCGATTCCAACATGGCTAGCACCGACGGCCTCAGTGAAGGTTTCTGCAGGGTTTGATATTTTCAGACACCTCTCGGAGGTCGTGGTTGTTTTCAGCTCTTGGAAGACCGTCTCCAACTCTGGCGTCCACTCGAACTTCCTGTCCTATCTCAACAATTGGAACAAGAGGGCAGCCTTTTCAGCGAAGTGCGGTACAAACTTTTCGTCGTATCCTACTGATCCCCAAAACGATCTTAATTGGCGTTTGGACTTTGGAGGAGAAAAATTTCGAATCGCTTCACTTTTATCGGGCAACGGTTTAATTTTACCTCCACCAACAATGTGACCGAAACAAGTGATTGTATCCCGAGCGATTTGGCATTTCTTTGCACTTGGTTTCAAGCCTGCACTTTTGATTCTCCCCAGCACCGCTTCCAGCCGACACATGTTCCTCTGGTGTCTTCAAGAACACAACAATATCGTCCCCGTACACTACAACACCGTCCAAGTTGGCTAGCACACACCAGCCAAAGAGGAGTGTTGTGATTACGGTAAGGCGGTGTTCTGCTTCACTCTACGTGCGACCGGTCAATCGCTTAGTTCTCGAACCACCTCACCCGTGATCTAACACAGGCGTTTTGTCGCTCGAGGTAGAGAAGATTCTATCTGGAAACGTTTTGCAGCGTTATGAGTAAGCTAAGCTGTATACTCTCAATTTGATTCAGTCCTCTGGGTTTGTGTGGTAATTGCAGTGTGCACTGACCACGAATTAGAAATCACGGACGCCACGTAAGCATTAGATCACGCTGGCACTCGCACGACAGTATCCCACGTAACTGAGACGCGAAGACGAGGCCACAGGAATAGCAGTTTGTTTATTGAAAGAAATCAGATGGATTAAATAATATGTGCAAAAAAAGTTCATTGGCCATCCAAGCTTCTGCCAACCACGTGCTAGTATTTCTGGCGTTGTTCAGCTTCCGTTTGGGCCGCACGGTTTCTCATTGCTTGGTACAATCGCCCTATGGTTTGTAGTCTGGAAGCTGTGACACGTACGCGCTTTGCTGATGTCACCCGTGAAGCTTGATTGATCACAGTTGTCCGAAAACTGTAACGTGTCGCTCCGTGGTGTGCGTCATCTCGTAGGCTAGGATCACCATAGGTTGACGATCATCTAGTGGTGTGATGTACCCTGCGACAAATACCATTAGGTCTTTAGATTATTTCCATAGTTGTATGCACCAAAGATAGGGACTTTTAAATTCCGAACGGCAGTTAAATGAAAAACTGGAATACGTTAGTTCATCAAATTATCTTCCACTTAACGAAAATGTACCGATATATTTCTTATCTGGATCTAGTTTGCCCGTTTAGAAAATCGTGGTACAGGAATATTGTTGACAAAATCCTTCACCCGTGTTTTGTTGGTAGGATCAGTACTGCCAGGTTTCCCAGACCACAATAGGGGATTTTCTAGGGATTCTCGACCGGAGCTTTTGGCTGATCAAATCCTAACTTACGATGTGGTTTATGTGAACTGCAACCTATGGTGACCGATGTTCTATCGGTTGGGTCATATACGCGCTTCAGAAAAAAATCACACCGTTGATTTTTTTAGGTATGAATGGATTAGAATGCAAGCAAAATGGCTCGCGGACTCGAGGGAAAAGGCCTAGGTACCGAATTCGTTAATAACAGGATAAAAGGTCATATCATCGTTATCGACCGCTCGTTACATGTTAGACTGGACATCAAGCGAATGTGGTCATGTCATTCAAAGGTGTTTTCTTCACCTAAAACGTTCGATTGCTCCAGTTTGCAGAGGTACTGGATGTCGCATGATGGGAACTATGCAAACAGAAGTTATTTGTTCCTCTTATTGGGTCCTGGTAGAGATATGGATTATTTTAACGCCAACGGAAACAGTAAATTACTATCTATCTTTATGTTGCTTTTCGACTGTATTCATTATTGTTATCGGTATTATTATTAGCGGATACGGTGATATTTCCCGAAAGTAAATTGTGCAACACTGAGTGTTCTCTAATCAAGTTGATACCTGGCGATGAATGCTTAACTATAAAAACCGTGGGACTTTTGACGAAAAAATCTTCGAACGAGGAGAATCCTTAATGTCCCGGTACATGGAGGTTCATAGGCACCAATACCCATCCAATTCTACGAATATCTACCAAACAGCGCTAGGTGATTGTATCAAAAACGCGACATCTCTGTCGCATACAGAATACTGCAGCGGTTTCCTTGTGATCCAGACCATCCTAGTTAGCAACAACACCTTCAACTAAATGACGGAATTGGTTTTCCTCGTGTATTTTTATCGGGATGAATAATGTCTCAAGGGGTTTCCAATTTTTTTCTTCCGTAGCAGCTTGAAACATTGCGTCTAGAAAGGAAGACAAAGAATTAGAAGGACTGAGGTTCACCATACTGTGGGAATGCAACGCGATCGCTACATCAGGTTTTATTTTTCCGTTTGAAAAGTCCTTTCGTGTAGACAAAATTATGGGCACATTGGAAATGGAAAAATTGAGACTGTACCTTGACGTGGTGCGATGGCTTGTGCACCTCTCTGACCCAACGAGCAACACAGGATGGCTTTTTTCAAGCCGTAGATCTAATCATGCCTGGAAGGTCGAAGGGTAGAGGTGAGAAGAAGTCGTCTCCTGGTCCTCCAGGTTGGGGGTTCGACTAGAATTTGTGTTTCATTCGGTAAAAAATAGCGGAGGAGTAATCGATCCAAGTACATGGGCGTCCACTTCGCTTCACCCCCTCCCTCTGCGGTCAGGTTCTTGTCAGAACTAAACGCTTTGGTTGAGAGCCCTAATCGTTCTGCTTAGTGGCTGGACACCCTGGCAGTACCTGTCCAAACCCCAGTGCATATGCATTGCGAGTTTGACGGCGATCAGTGAAGTTCGCCTCTCTGTATTTCTCTGTACGATGATGATGATGATGCGCCAATTTCAGNAGATTGATATTGTCTTTGATGGTGCCCATACATTTGTGGTGAGTGAAGTTGTATCAACATTCAATTTTCACCTTTTGTCAAAGGAAACATTACTGTTTACACCCAATCACGAAATTGTCACTGTTGTATTTGTAAACCTCCGCAAACGTTGATTATGCGTCCCCATCTCACGCAACCAGAGCAATAATCGTGCCTTAATTACGAACTTTGAGGTAATTTGCTTTTAGTTCTCATCTGTAGCCCGGTCTTTCTAAAAGCTACGGGGATCAAGTCACCTAAGGTGTTCGGATCGATAACACAGTTTGAGCCGCCGGACCTGTCCCGCACCAGCCAGCCTCATGTGGACGAAGTTGATAACACGTGGTCACACCATAATATTGGAAAACAAGTCCGAAGGCGAAAAATTGTTTTCGAATGATTCATAATCGTGCCTGTACAGATCAGATAAAGGTTTCTTGGTAGTGGAGACACATTTTCACGTTAGGTCAAAAGGTCATTTGGGAAGAGGAGACGGGTGGAGTATGCCCTATGCGTCTGTGTTCGGGTGAGGTTGATTGCGATTGGAGTGTTGGCGGTGGTGATGATGTTGATCAATCTGGGGCTAGGGTAAGTGGAGAGCTTGAACCTGTCGCTTTTGATCACATAATTCTGGTGCGAAAAGGCGAATACCTATCACCTCAACGGTAGCTAGTGTGTGTAAGCGCACTGCTTTAGATCACGCTGAAAGCGGATTCTGGTCTATACCATTTAAGTTAGATTTGAAAAACTATAATTTTCATTTGCCAAACCGTCATTTTGAATTGAGAAAGAATCGCTGTGGTCGGATCCGCTTCCTTTCAGCACACCTCATTGGTCAATTGATCACACATTTTTTCTACCCCCGGATGGACCACCTGTCTTCCCACGTTCTATCTGTGTTGAAATGAGGCCGACCTGAGTCGTGCGTCTTGTCGAGCTCTGTGACGGACGTCGAATCGGTAGGTCGGTGAAGCCATGTTATTTGCGTGTGACTACCAAGCCGGACGCCACTCGATAAGCATGAAGGGGGACGCACTGTTTCGTGCCCACTGCAGCTAAAGTACAGTGCGATTGCTCCATCGCTTTCGATGGTCTCGTCCCTCTCACCCGTGACCTTAAGCAAGTAAATTCTCTCTGACCCCTAATGCGATCTGATTGGATCATATTCCGCGATCTGTGGCGCTTAAAATCGCTCACTCCAACACGAGACTGTCTGATTACCGGCTTGTACGTTTTGTAATGCTCTTGTTGTTACGTCCAGTCCATCCGAGTGCTAATGGCACTCCTGCTGCACAGACCATGTTTCATTCAATAGTTCTAAAACCTCTCTTCTTTCAGTTTCTTTAAAACACAATTCATTCTCCCCCATTCATCTTTTAATTCCACCCAACTGCGTTCCACAGACTCTGTTTCCCTTTTTGGATTGCCTATAACTTCTTCTTCATGCTGGTCCCCTTTTTTTAGCTGAGCTTGCTTCTTGTGCTGCGCGCAAGGTTGGATTTCTATTTCGCGCCAGACGTTTTTTCACCCCAGCTCATCCTCTATTGTACAAAGCTCAAATCCGCCCTGCTCTTGAATACTGTAGTCACGTGTGGGGTGGGGCTTCGACCTCTTCCGTTTCCCTTCTTGATCATGTTCAACGAAAGCCATCCGGCTAATCGATGATCCAAACCTAACATCCGGTCTGCAGTCGCTAGCCCATCGTCGAGCAGGTGCTCCATTGTCCGCGTTCTACCGCTAATACTTTGGTTTTTGTTCCTCGGAACTTGCCTCGGCAGTTCCTCTTCCTGCAACTTTTATCCGCCCTTCCCGTACAGAGGCATCCAGCTATCCTTATCAGGTTTCTGTTCCCAGATGTCGTACCTCTCTGCTCCAATCTTCTTTTTCCTCTGAATTGCCAAGCTGTGGAACACCTTCCCACTTGCTGTTTATCCCCCAACTTACAACCTTAAACTTTTTAAACGCGGAATCAATAACCTGGATTTTACGTGAATATTCCCCTACTCTCTCTTTAAAAAAATATACTATTTTTCCATGGGGATTTCCCTTTTTACTGTAATTCACATTGTGTAATATAAAAATGTCATTTGTCAGTGTTTCTTACGCAACAATACTTATTCTGAAAACGAGTAACCCTTTTGAAGAAACAGATTGACTGCGTTCTGTTTCGTTCAATTCTGTGGGCTGAGCCAGGAATGGGCGAGGTACACTCAAGGTGGAACTGGTTTTGGTTGCTAAGCCATTGACGATAGCCAGCCCATTCACCCAACTTCACCTGAAGAACTCCAACCTCTATCACTGAACAAATATTGTTATTCACATAGACCCGTGATTCTCATACACCCCTCGGATTGCACCGTAAACCCAAAACCCGTCCCTGGTCGTAGTTACTATGGTCAGCTTTGATCATTGAGCTATCGTCAATATTAGCGCAACTACGATCAAATTTACTTTAGCTGTAGTGGGCACGAAACAGTGCGTCCCCCTTCATGCTTATCGAGTGGCGTCCGGCTTGGTAGTCACACGCAAATAACATGGCTTCACCGACCTACCGATTCGACGTCCGTCACAGAGCTCGACAAGACGCACGACTCAGGTCGGCCTCATTTCAACACAGATAGAACGTGGGAAGACAGGTGGTCCATCCGGGGGTAGAAAAAATGTGTGATCAATTGACCAATGAGGTGTGCTGAAAGGAAGCGGATCCGACCACAGCGATTCTTTCTCAATTCAAAATGACGGTTTGGCAAATGAAAATTATAGTTTTTCAAATCTAACTTAAGATGGTATAATTTGATGGCTTGTATCCACTACCAAAACTGGCGCTAACTATGCTTCCCGTTCGTCTTTGTTTTAACTAGCGTTGGCAGTGTTCCTTCATCCGTTGGGGTAGTTGCCTCGCCGTGCGGCCAATGCGCGTTGCATTAAAAACGCACCGGAAAGAGTAGATAGCCATGGAAGTGGCCATCGTTGGCAGCTTATCTTTGTGGCTAGTTCGGATGATGGGCCAGCCTGTGATCACACATGATACTCGAGCTGCGTTGTAGGTCCGCTTCATTGCAATCGTCAGACATTTCTTTAAGAGGTCTGAAAAGGTAGACGAATGAATAATAAAAGACAGTAAATGAGGAAAGGAAGAGAATGTAAAAGGTGTCACAGGAATATAGGGTAATCACTTATGGCCGTGGTAACAGCAAGGTTTCCACTTTGTTCTATCTTCTGTTAACTATCGAATATATTCGAATTTGATCTTACTATTCAGGTGAAATACTGTGAAGTCTTTCACTGTCTCCTTGTATCATTGTTAAGTATATTGTCAGGCGTTTCAATGTCAGAAATACGTAGGAAATCGTATTTGATTCAAAGGAATCGGTTTTAGTTGAGATCACTGCCCCAAAGGAATTTACTCACTGCGATACTAAGGGCTTAGTGAGTCCATTCATGCGATGGTTCGAGCCAATATTAACCTCTGGGCAGGGTGACCGATTTATCAATCCACCTTGACGTGATTCGCTCCGTTACCTTACCGACAGAGGTTTGTTCATTCGCGTCTATGACTCACACCCGATCAACTGTCATGACAATGTTTCAGGGTGGGTATTAACAGCCCACCACACCCTACGAAAACCTTCACCCTGGCTCGGTAACTCACCCAAAAGTACTTTTGTTTGTTTACGAGGAAGTGAGTTCATTCGAACTGGACGGGGTTTAGACAGACCCGGTCCAATCGGTGAAGTTTGAAGGCCCAAACACCAATCATCCTGTGGAGTTCCCACTGGAGTGCGATTGGTTGGATTCTTTTGAAGTTACAACGGATTCACCTGAAGTTGAAAAGGTGTAGGAAACCTCCATGGACTGTTAGCCATGTGAATATACATAATTAACAAAACCTCTGATTACCTTATCGGGCTACAGACTGCCTTCGCCGTAAACTCGATAGCCGTATAACTTTTGGATTTAATTGTTTTACTGGTGGGGTGAAAGAAATTGTACCAGTAATGAATATTCATGGCACTTCTTACTCCTTTATGCTCGGTTTTTATTATTTATAAAATATGCGGATTGAGTGTGGCTTTTGTGATCACTGCATACAGAATTATCCATGTGTTTCTTTTATTGCCGACAATGAAGAGAAAATTTAAGTATCCTTTAAATTTAAGCATGCAATTTAAACTCAGAAAGTTGTGTTGGTGGACCCTGAGTTGCCCAACGTTCCTGGTCTTTTTTGTTTCAAGCTTTCTGAAATGTGTTCAAGTTCATTGGAATAGAGGGAATAACTGAAAACTCCAAAGAATGCACCGATCGAGCTAAATTACAAATGCATTTAGCACACGGAAGTATTTGCATACATGTACACTTTGACTTGCGGTCAACTCCCGCCTTCCCCCCCCCCAGAAAAAAATTCCGTCATATTGAATTGATTAAAAAGGTTGGGTTTTCTCAGTGTATCGTGTATTTGCTAAATCTATACCTGTTGCAATTCAATTTGTCCGAATATCATTTCAAGATGTCCGGGTATGATTTCAAGTTGCCGGAGCGACATTTCAAGCTTGAAAGTGCTCTGATCTAATAATGACTACGTTATCAAACATTTTCATAACTTTTGATTGGTGGTGGTTTCAGTAATCACTATTTTAGGGAACGACCACGGTGGTGTTCTCATTGTAGAAGTGAATCGAGAAATTGGAATGTGTCCATAATTTATGCGCACCTTCCGGTAGTCGGCTAGCTTTATTTGGTAATACGATTGTTCAAAACCATAACTTGGCATTAATTCGCCGGTTTACTTTTTGTGGTAGAAGTGTTGAAGTAGGACTATATGACTTCAGCGATAAAGATTATCAAACTCTGACTCCATACTGAGATAAGTGCACTTTTTAAGACATTCTTCGAACTAATAATTTCTTATAAGATCCCATAACTATCATAAAATTTATGGTTAGTTCCGATAATCCTCGTTACGTGATTTCGGGTGCAGTTGGTTGGATGGAGATATCTCATCTCGTTCCGGATATATGGCCAAAATGGTCATTTTGATTGTTCAGCGTTGGAAGTTGCTTCTGTGGTGGTATCACAGATGGAATGTAACATGAAAACGTCGAGCAAACTGGATGTGAATCTGGTTCGCACTAGCGGGTACCTCGATGGCGTATGGTCGATTAGTGTCCTATTTGAGCCGTTTGAGCTGTAACT
>UZAN01047496.1:0-21975 GCA_900618425.1 Echinostoma caproni
CTCCTTTTTCTTTGTGATGTCTACCACCTCCTCGACTTTTCCCAACAGAGAACGAACATTGCTTGTTAAAATGAGAGGAATTTGCATTTGACTAGTGCTGCACTGTCTGAGAGTGACTTCCCGCCTGGTCGATGCTTTCTCTTTCTTCCGTTTTGTGTTTTGATCATCCGCTTGAATTTATTTCTCACATTATTGGAATATTTCACAAAAGCCGCAGTTCGCGCCATAACACATAACGATTTCATGAAAGTGCTTGTGTAGGATAGCATTTTGTGTCCTTGAAATTGATAACAATGCGATATGATGAAGAATAAATCCACAAAAGTGTAAATATGATTTTCGAGATAAATGACGCGGCCGAATTCAAAGGCCCCGCATATTTCGGTCGAAGAAATGTTGTATAAGATAATATTTGTTTCCCACTGTTATTCTTCTGAAGTTATAGACACAGTGTCTTCACCTTGACTTTTGAACCGTTATTATTATATTGATTGAATTTAAAGCATTACCCGCTTTCAAGGTCACAACTCAATTCTTCCCAATATTCCAGCGTACCGGACATTCTCTGACCTCTTAGTCACTTGATTTTTTATATTGTGGTGTGGGTTATAGTCAAGGCTCTGAGATCACATTCCTTTCATCTTATACCTGTACCGACAGGTTTCCTCCAACTGAGAGAGCACATTGATTCTTTAGAATGCTCCGGTGATTTAAATTTGAACACCCAATATTGATGATAATGACCAATGCGCACTATATGTTTGCATGTATGTCTGTTGACTCTGGCTGTAAAACATTTGCCCCTGATATGTAGTCCAACGAATACATTGATCTTTATGTTCATGTATGCTTGTTGTTGTCCACCTTTGTAGAAACCCTGACTCCTACTATTTTACAAGTTTGAATACATAAGAAATTGTATCTGACGAGGGATAAGTTTTCTAGGAATCTTCACACTTGGAAAAATTCTTCGATTAAACAGTGAAGATATGGTTGATACCATACCACTGAAAAATATATCATTCAGTCCATTTCGAGATATTTTGTGTTTAAAGGTTCATTCAAAGCACTGATCAATAATAAGGTTATACCTTGCCACGGTATGTTTCCTGATAAATCCAACAATGCAAAAAGCATGCCAAATTGTGAAGTACAAACTCTGTCATGCAATATAGAAGTTCCCTATGTTCCCTAACATTTCATCGTGTCTTGGTGTTCGCAAGTCTCCATACAGAACCTGTTTTGTTGGTGATATGTCCTCTGCGATTTGATGCCTGGTTTTTATTTTCAAACCGCTCTCACTACATTTCGCCTTCAAGCTATTACGAGTTTGTTTGCTTCATTTCTGAAAAATTATCTGTGATATGCTAAAGAAAACTAAATTTCAGCTATGATCTTTAAAGTAGTGGCACAACAGATAGTGTTGCAAAATTAAATCAACATATTACCGATAAAGTTAATGGAATATTCTACGAATACAAATAATGAGAAATCGGTTGCGTAGAATCTATTAAAGTGCATCAATTCCCCAATACGTTAGATTCTTCACTTATGATCAATTTATTGAATGGTCTCTTACAGAGAGCACTGGATATCTACCGCTTGCTCGTTGATTTTCATCATCGGCGTGCTATTATCGGGATTCGAAAAGCAAGAATCTGCTTTGGGACATGAAACGCTTTTAGTTGAGCCACACGGCCGCACCTGATGTGCACAACCCCGTGAATCAAAGTCGAAATACTTAAATTTTTTGTCATAATCTGACGGGTTTCGTGTACTAGACCTCTGCCAGTAATTCAATAGTCAGTGAATCCGATTGTTGTGTTGTATTGTTGAGTAGCTTGTGCGCACTCGGTTTAAGGTTTTACTGTATCATATCTTGTGTTATACCGGCGAATTGACAATCATGGGGCCCAGTTGTGCCAGCATTGTGTGATATACGAATCCCTTGGGCATATGATCCAAGTGTGAACCCTTACTGCTCCCCGGTTGTCTAAAGTGAAATTTCTGTTTGATTCATGCTCACAAAGGTGATTAATTCTCTGCATACTGCCCTCGTTGTGATGCAATTTCGAATATATTTGAAAGCTCTATCCAAGGGACTTTTATTCACTTCTCGCTGTCTATTTCAAAGAGATCTACGAATATATTTCGTGCAATCCAGTTTTGTGCCGTTCCTCATCATGCCTGCACGTGTGGCCGTCTCTCCAGCGCACTTGAGGAGTGAATGGATACGGTCTGGATCAGGTTCTAACAAAAAATCTAAGATATTTTATGTTAGGAAAAGGAATTGAAAACCTTTTGATTCCGAATAGTCTCTCGTTGCAGATACAGACTTAAAATAGGAAAAGAAACATTCACCTTTAACCAAACAGAGTACAAGGAAGAAGAAAGGAATAACGTTAGTTTTGGATGGAGTAAGAATTTGGAAGCTCCGTTGGAGAAAGCCTTTGTTATCCTGTGCAACTTGACCTGACGTGACTTAGCATGCTCATTCATTGTTCTGCCTACCTCGAATGGGCTAACCCCATAGTTTGACCATTGTCAACAGTCTTTAATTTTGCTGTTCGCTGCAACATCATGGATCGCTGGGGTAGGCCATCAAATGACAAAAGTGATCACATGTTTTGGTGGTGTGGTTCGAATGACTGAGTAAGATGTTAAGTCCGGACTGTCGCATATCCATTATTAGTAACATTTCGCCTGTGTGTGAAACTAGCAAGCCTGCAGACAAAGCAGATGACTGCAAAATCAGATTGGAATTCGGTTTCTCACGGATTGGTTGAATAATCGTACTATCCAATGCAATATTAATATCTCCAATGGGTTTGAGAGTTATTATTGACTACTGAGGAACCGACAAACACTAAATTGTCAGCGCTGGAAGATAGGATAGATTCCGAGAATTCACCAATTCTTCCAGTGAGGCTGCTGTATCGGCCGTTTAAATATCGTGGGTTTTCTGTCAGTAGCACTGATCTAATACACTTCCTAAACTCCGCTGATCTTAGTGTGTCAAAAACAACGAAGAACAAATACATCAAGCGCTGTCTCATAGCCATAGAATCCTTCAATACAGCCGAAACTTATCCATATTATAGCGGCAACAACAGAAACAAACGGTGCGACCAAGATTTTTGGAAATGGGAGTCACGTTGTGCTAAAGTGATCTAAACCCCAGATGGAAACCACTTCGATGAAACAAAAAGAACATTTAATTACATCATCCAGGCCATTATCTCCACTTGTGTACCAGAATCTATAGCCAATTCACTGAGGGAGATATAACTGAAAGAGCTTGGTCGCTGGACTGCACTCTGTGTTAAAATAAATATAGACGTCTACATAGTGAGCCTACGTGAGAATGGACAGTGGGATCACGTGGTTAGGTGACCAACTTGTAACCTTGGAGTAAGTAGAATAAGTCAGACCCACTTCTCCAAGAGGATGCAGCGACCACGCACTTCTTTTTGAGTAAATTTACCACGCCCATATAGAAATTTACCTGAAAGTCAACACCCACCCACATTGAAAACATAAATTTCAAGAAGCTTACGTGATCCAAGTGATGAATTCTCCCAGAAGTGTCAGATCCATTTGTCTCCTGGAAAGTAGTCATTAGCACTCTAACCGAAATCATATCGGCTGCATAAATGACCAAGTGAAAGGGCAAATCACATTTTCATACAAGCCAATCTGTTGATGTCCCGTAATAATTTATTCTGGGTGGAAGGAAACATCCATCCAGAGAATCCAACTTCCCTCACAAACTGCATATCTCGAAGAATCGCTTATTTATTGCAGAGAATATTCGACAGTATTGTGATTCCTCACTCTTGGAAATACGGTATCATTTTACGCAATTACAAAGGTGGTTGCCAAAGTGATCTCCTCTGAGCTACTGTCCAGTTAGACTTCCTCGTATCCTGTCAAAAATATTTGGACTTATTTGTTGCTGATTCTCGAATGGTGTATTTTGAGCAGTATAAAATTCGGTTGCCAATTCAACACGGATTTTTGGACAAAAACGGTAGTGCACCACAAATCTGCTACATCCACGAGATGAGTGAACAAGAACAGTTGTTGCAGCGCAGGCAGCTGACGTAATATACATGGACTTCACCGAAGCTTTTTATGGCGTAAACTACCCTATTTTGCGTAGAAAGCTCAGTAACTAACATTTTCGAGGACTGTTGCTTGACTGGATTGAGGAATTTTTTTCACAACGTACCATAATAGTCTAAGTTAATGGTTCGCTATAGGGACCAGTGGACGCCGCCTGAGGGGCTTCACAAGGATCTCTACTTGGTTTACACTTGAAAGTAGCATCGACAAACGATCTACCGGATGCCCTTATATCACTAGGACTACTATTAGCGAACAAGCCTAAGACGTGGGGCATTGCACATGTTACAGATTACAAACACAAAAGGAAACATCTGACACAGTCTACAGGTAGTTTATATGTCATGTCATAGAAACGTAAGGTTATATCTTTCTGCCACAGCGGTTGCTTCCCGAATCATTCAATATCACGTGCTCCAAACGAAGAGGGTCTGACTGGTATTGTTCGGGAGCATATAGGATATTCCACACAATGTGTTCGGGCGTCATCCGTGAAGCGGGATGAATTAGCCAGTCCTTTTGGGGTAATTCAAAACAAACCTATAACCCAGTTTACTATCAGCATATACTGGACTATACACCGAGTATGCTATCCGAGTTTGGAATCCATGGCTAAGTCTCGTCTACTACACACCCAAAGGTTCGCACAGTATAGCAATCAAAATGGTCAAAGGGTTCCAATTTGAGACCTCTATTCATTTCAATACCATCAAATTTGTGGCGAGATTATCCTCGTGTATCAGATACCACATCAGTCCAAATACCATTGATACTAACCAGGAATAATCACCTCAGAAAACGATCCTGTAAGCTAATGCTCCAAAATAGTCGTCTAGACTGCCGGCGTCACTGTTTCAGCCACAGAGTACGTTATATTTGGAGCTCTCTTCCATCCCAAGTTGTTCGTATCGCAAACATTGATTCATTCAAATCGCTTTCCGACAAAGCATTCAAACATCCAATTGTTTAGCACCCGTAATAATTTTTTGTTTCATTATTTCATTGTACTGCTATCCAAATCCATTGTGTACAGATCATGGGGGACTCAAAACGCCTCAGCTTTTTAAATCACTCATAATAAAAATTCGAAATTTAGTTCAATATCCATGGCCGTGAGAATCATCACTATCTGTGATACGAAATATTTGTGTAGGGATCTTCAACCCACTTAATTTTGTACAATATCGTATTTCACTTTTGATCAACTGACGAAAAACAAGCGACCTAATATATTTTCTGAGATTTAACTGATTTTCAGTCATACTAATTACCTTTACTTTGAAAACTGAGTATTTAGTCTGTTTTACCTTTTGAAAAGCAAAGATTGAAGCTGCAGATGATCACTCCATGCTCTTGTCGCGCTTCTCACTTCCTGACGGATTTCGCTCATAACCCTGCAATATATTTTCTTCCAAGCCACTCTAGTTTCTCTCTGAAAAAGCTTACTGTGACCTTGGAAAGGTTGACAGAAATTCGATCCAACAGCGTTTGTCCCTTATTCATCAATCTGTTTCCGGCTGCTCTCTGATTCATCACCTTTGTATGGCATTAGCGTATTCCATGCGCCGTAAGTTTCACTATTATAACCGTCTTCTGTCCTACTCTAGCTCTATTTGGCAAACAAAAGAAATTCTCAATCGATGCCAATGTAAACGTATACTGTTAAGCTCCTAGTAAGCGAAGTTTTACAAGACGTGAAATCTATTTGTCGTAACGCTCAAAGTTGTTCATCCTAAATATGGCAGCAAAAACTTCTCCCCGAAACTCAAAGCGCAATAGAACACAATGAACAAACACATCATGTTTATGACGTTTTCTCATTGAATTCTCATGTCCAAATTAGATACAAAAACATATTTATGGAACAACTTCAATAGCCACAATTTCACATTTCATCAAGAAATCAGGAAACAGAGCGTAATTGTGAATAATTGATAAGCATACAATGAGAAATGGAGGCGAACAGACAGGAGGGTTGCAGTGCAGGCAGGCAGAATAAGACTGAGACAGTGGAGAGTAACCATTTCTTGGGAACACGGGATCCCTGTTGGGAGTTTAGTCATCAGCAGATGTGAAAATATAAATTATTGAGATTACTATCGACATAATAGTCATCCAGGTACCAGAAAGTAGCCAAGCACCATGATAGGGAGATGCATTTGTGTACGAAACACCCGTGGCAATTGCGAAGCATATACCTTGACAATGAGACCCAAAAATGAGAAAAGTATAAGAAACATATATATGAAACAGGTCATCAGATCCAAGTGTTACGTATATAGGTGCCGTTGTTTCCTTTAATTGTTAATGTAATGTGAATAGTAAGCAAATTAGTCTGAAATCAACTACTCGTAAAACTTCTGAGAACTGCATCAGCAACTTTTCTTCTTTTTCTGATCATAGTAGTACTTCTGAGAAAGGAAGATTCTGTTGTATAGAATCAATCAATTATCCAGGTGAACTGATCTAAAGGGTATATATTGAAAATGCGATCCTTGAGTTCAATCAATTTGACGAGAATATTTAGTTTCTGTTGATTCAGCTTATTTACCCATCAAATAAGGCGTGCCAAGCTCAACAATAGTTCATGCAGATTTGCTGCTTCCTTCATATATATCTTCATCACAATCAAGATTGATTGCGCCTAATGCTGACCAAATTGAAAGCCATCATGGCTCACGTATGCCGCGCGTGACGAACTCAGCTTGGGAAATAATAACAAGTAGGTGGGGGGACAACGAGCAGAATGCCTATGGCTGAATTACTGACAGTGGTTGCCTCATTTGGACACAATTCCTCAGCAGGTTTCCATTTATTTCTGAAAATGAGTATTCATGAAAGTCCAGCTTCTACACTGTCCATGAATTTCTGCATACACCAATCGCAATGCACAGATAATATTACCAAGTCACCAAAACGCATCAAAATGTCTGAACTGCTTAACGAATTGCAAATAATAACACTCGTTTAAAATAAACCTGTCGGTTACCCAAAGGATAGCAAACAAGAGCATGTAACAAAACCGATATCCTCAGTGACTCACATCCGACTCCAACGAGAACGGCAATAATTATCATAAACAGTTGATACTTGTCCGAGAATCCAACAATCAGTAAAATTGTGAGTACCAGTGCACCCACCAGAAAGATAAGAGCCAGTGAATTGAAAGCAATCACCGCATTCCAGTTGCTTGTTCTGGTAGACACTGTGAGAATAGAAATTATATTGTTGATGAAAGCACAATCGTGCCTCGGTGTTTCTACACAAGTATCAATAACTATCGATGTTTGCATGACAGTCTAAGTCATTGATAAAGGCAGTATTATTTTTATATATATGTATCTATTCTATCCATTATTCTCTCAACAATTTGATACACCCTTTTTATGCCTCGAAGAATATTCGATTTTTTCACTCAATAGGAATAAAACAACTGAGTTTCCTGCAACTAATTCATCTATTTTAATCTGTTCAAATCAGGAACCCAATGTTTTGTTTTCCCGATAGAAGAAACAACCAAACTCACCAGCTGTTGTGGGGTTTGTCCCAAGAGAAATGCAAGCCAAAATAGGCACAGATTGATAAGCAGCAAAATCTTTAGCAACGGTGAACCCATCTCGTAAATCGCTGTGTGAAAATCGCCTCGACAGTTATAACTTTTCCCTAATCGAAACTGCTATTGCGTTTATAACCGAATCACGCTAACCTCGTTCTGTCGCTATTCATGACAGGCACAGATTAAATTTTACTTCACCTACCTGTCTGTACATCGACTGGTACTGCCCTCACCCTCCCAGTATGTATGCTTGTGCTAGTGTGTGCTCATGTTCTGCCTATTTCGGATCGCCACATCCAATCGACACTGTGTGACCTCATCTTGGCTAATCATGTGCACTGACTGTTGTGTTCATTCGGTAATAGGACGACTTCTAAGTTTGATTTGTCGGGGTCACAATCCATAAGATCCATAGAATTGAAGTTCATGTGACGTAAAATCATTAATTCGAGTGCATTTTCCGTTCGCGGTGGGCAGTTATTGTCGGAACAATGATTGAAACATCCCGTCACCACAAGCAACAAAGTAGAAGTTACAGTCCACATCAAATTGAACTGTGCTGAGTATAATATTAACAATATGTGGTGATAAGTCTTGCAACTCCAAGCTTCGTATATTCCTTAAATAGTTAGCCCATTTAAAAGATAATATGGCACTTGGATCATGCAATAGGATAACTCAAGTTTTGTGTGATCAATGGTATGGCGTTTTATGTGTGCTGTTGAAAAATCTGTGAAAATCTATAGTGTTCCTCTGTTCAAAACAGGGGTGTCATATACGTGCACCGTTCTGTGTTCCTTATTGGAATGCGCATAATACCAAACAGTCTTCATGCCTTGTTAGTCTTTAAGGATTTGTCAGTTGAAGTATGCGATCGGGTACTTGTATCACAGAGTGTACACATTGATCATTACGGTAGCACTGAAAGATATTTTTTTAGTTACCGGCTCACAGTTGGGCTGGTCGTTCTGAGAAGTAGAACCCGACGAGTCAGTCATGCAAAATTTATGTCTAACTAAGATTTTAAGGAATATCTCGGGCGATTCACACAAAATTTCAAACCTAACACGTTTTGACTGCTGCAACTATATTCTTAAGGATTTGAGCTCCACAAAAAATATCATAAACATTGATGACCGAGATAGCGAGACAGCCACCGCCCTGCCATTAGAAAGGATAAATTATATGACTCTGTTTATAGGTAGGTCATTCACTGTCTACTTTGTTTTGGGAGCAAACTTCGGATGATCTGATTTTGTTTTCAAAACGATTTAGTAAACATGAGGAGCGCCTTTTTAAATGGGTTTCGAATTATTTTTCAGTTACGAGGGTTACGTAACAAGACAGATTAGAGGGTCAACGTTGGCTATCGGAGCTGCCTAAAGCATAAACTACTTCTACCACAAAAAAAATGCATCCCATTCCGTGTGTTCACCTCAAGGGATCCGTATTGGATAGCAGCGGAACAATAACGATCCTCTGAGCACTTAAATCATGCCTCAATCTCTTTCTGCACCCATTCGGTTCCTTGGCAGTTTAGACATTGTGACGAACAAATCAATATTACTGGTAGTTTCCAGTTTTGTTTTCCAACATTGTTTGTAAGTGGCTCCTACACTTTTACATTGCATAGCGCTACGACTTACTGTTTTCTATAAATCAGTAATTTTCCTAGGACAATGAGTTTGATGTCTTAGTTGAGACGCCCCGCCATTTGGGTTACATTTAGGAAGAGGAAAACATTTCAATTCTCTGTTTAATCACTTAGAGATTTCGCGGAAGTCGCACAAATATATATAAGGAACAATTGAAAAGCAAAATATTAACTGAACGTACCAAATAGTTCATGCCAGGGTTGAGCCGAATTGCCATGAGCTGGTTGGCTCAGTGGTAACACACATGCGTTCCGTGCGATGGGTCCGGAGTTCAAATCCCGGACGGGCGGTGGACATGCACTACTGATGAGCTCTAATACGAGCGAAATTCGAGTCTAGTGCTTTCGAGTATATCGTTGAATTGGAGAGCTGAGGAATGTGTATGAATGTGAAGTTTGAAAGATGGCCAATTGTAACCAATCAATCGATATCAATCATCCCACAACACTCCTAACAAGTAATTGTTAGTTCAATATTAAACAAATTATGCTCAGAGTTTTTTCAGTTGATCCCAAAATGTTTTACCAAGCCTTTTTTATTTGTAGGTATTTTTCAACTGCAAAATCACTCCAACTATCACTGAAGCTGCAGCCGTTTAAAGATTCTAGGTCTGGCTTATCCCCGTGACATTTTCACGGATTCCTCCATCACTCGTAACTGATCTAGCGTTTGTGATCAAAATTTGGACTTGGTTTGGTTTCTTTCAGCCCTTTACTCAGTACTTACCCGCTCTGGTCTTGATACCTATAGGTTTAAAACCAAAAATTTGAAAGAAGCTATGGATGATGATCAAAAGATATCGAGAATCTTATCAACAGCTCAATATAACCATCCACAAATGTACTAAAATAATGGATTTGCCTTATCAGGAAAAGAGTGTACGCGGCAGTTGTGTATTAGCCATTCAAGAGAACCGTCTTTCCTGAGTTTAAAATAGATGCCTTTTCCTGCTCTACTACCGTGGTATCACAAAAGTCTCTTATCCGCCGTTGCATTAACTGTTTGTCAGTCATACTCCTATCTCATTCAACTCTGCCTTTCACTGCGTTCCCAGAATTATCCTACACGGAATTTCCGCCAATAGTTTGCAGTACCTTCTTTCAATACACAACACAAGGCTCTCCCTGGTCTTTCTTATTCCTTATGAAATAGTATACCTCCTCTTTATCGGCCGTACACGTTCACCGAACGTGAATATGTATTGTGCATCACGGATATCTCCGTAAAGGGTTTCCAATTACAGACCTATAGCTTTTTTCTCCGTCACAAACAGAAAGTTGTGATCAACGTGTGTGTTCCAGCATTGATGCATCATTTTTATTCGCGTTCATCTCATTTTTTCAGTCCCCCAATCAGTTGTTCATACACATTCCTGATCTGTCTCGTTTGACCGTAAGCGTAAGTCAGAGTATGGAACAACAATTATGTGCAACAGTTTCCAACACAGGAACCATTGCAGCGCTTGTTTGTAACCGAATTTCAGCCGCATATGTTCGTAAACATCAAATTGTTGGCAGATTTATGAAAAATCGAGTTACAGTTCAGACGCTGAATTGACCGGTAGCGTTTACCTGTGTGTGTTTGTATGTGTGTGAGAGAGAGTGTAGTTCACATTACTCGGTTCACCAACCAAACATTAAACCATTAGGTGTAAGTCACGGCATCGTTTTGTGTCAGCAAATCTCGGGGAGCTGAGAGTAGGCGAATAGTGACGGAAGACAGTAGACAAGTGTGAATTCAAGGCATGCGCATAAATCATTATCTGCTTGGAAAAGAACTGTTTGTACTTGTGTATTCCTAAAAAGAGGAGGTGAGCGGTCAACGAAATTGTAGTTGCAAGAAGTCTAGAGAGGGAAATTTAGGCAGATGGGATATGATTCAAACATACCAAATCTGGAGTGACGTGAAAGCGCTGACAGCTCTTAGTTAACTGTCAGCCACCGGGAATAGCCATAAATGCTTCACACGGTCAATAAAATACGGATATCCCTTTCCAAAATATACACTTGAAGGTTGCTAATGCAACAAGTAATCAAGTTGTGAAATTGTAAAACCGGGCGGCTAGTGCTGAGATGAGCGAGGCGCGATGCCTACAACAAGCTATACTGTGTAAATGGAAAACGGTCTGGTGAGCCGCCCGGCGACCAAGTGAGCAGCATGCTTGCGTTGTCTGTGAGGACACGGGTTCGATCCCCAGCGTGGTAGATGCATTGGCACTGCTGATCAGACCCAGTCAGGGTTGAAACAGCTGTCCAGTGCTCCCTAGCTTTTCAGTTCACGCTTTATTTGCTATATACACGACTAATTCCCTCTATGGAATTAAACTGTGTGTTCAGCGTAGAACTTCTGTATACTCTCTGTCTGTCTCTGAGAAAGATACCCAGTCAGTCTATCACATAACTATTTCATCCGCCGTCCACAGCCAACTGAATATAAGGTAAAACTTTTTCATCTCCATCCTCCAGTCGAGGATTTCGTTGAGGTGCTCTCCTGCCTGTCTTCTTGTTTTCAACCTACAGCTCTTCCATGTCGGATTGTGAAGGTTGTTTCTTCATTAATATGCCGAGTTTCTTCTGCATGATATGAAATTTTACAATTCTTTCCTGTACCCCAAACGTGCGCATAACATTTCACCACTCACTGACCGGTCTTTGGACTACAATCTGAGAATGAATCCTTTCACGCCTAAAGATGTCTTATTTTCTTTGCTGAAGGGTGACAAATACATTGAAATAGCGAACAGTTGCCAGTATGTCGTCATCAAAGGAGAACAAATTTCCAGAGTATGCTCCACCAAAAACGTAGGAATTGCCGTTTTCTGTAATCTTTCTTGTTTTTCTACTTACTTCCAGACATTTCACAAAGTCATGAAGCTCACGTTTTACGTAATTCCTTCACAAATGCTATCTATCCCAGCCCACTAATCGAAATATTTCGTCTCCTCTTGCATCCTTTTCAACTAGCTTTATGCAGCTCAAGGTATCTTTCCCAATCTTCTTTCCAAAGACTTCAAACTCAGATGTACATCCATCAAACAAGTATATCAGTACTGTACCTCGCAAACATATTGTATAATTTATAATTTCACATCTCTAAAGTTTTCCAGAAGCTTTTTGCCATGATACTGCCAGACCCATCTCACCCTCAGTTTTCACACCTTAGCACGTTTATCTCTGCATCTACCATTCTGTTCAACTGTTAGCATATAACCACATGTACCGCGACATACATTTTATCTGTAATTCTAATTCTAACTAATACTGATCTTGTCATTGAAACCCTAGGAAATCAAACTTTACTGAATTTAAGCTGAATCAATTTTATGCCTAATGTATCATCATTCTTTTAGTTTCTGTTAAAGAACAATGAATATGTATCAAAATAAAAATAAATAAATGTTTTTATTTCTTTTCTGTTTACCGCTTGTAGAAATGTACTGTCAAATTTCAGGAAAGGAGCCATGGTTATACAAAGGTTGACTGTAGGAATGCAACGAATGGGAAGATGGGGGCAGGCTGGCGGTATCGAGGTACGAACACAGAACCCCCAGCTGGTTATTTAGATGAGAGTACAACTCGACCATCGCCAAATATTAAATTAAAGTAGTTTCTTGATTTGATTTGACGTAATTAGGAAATGATATACAAATCAAGAATCAGTCCATTACTGGTGCTGTCCGTACATGGCTGATAAGTTTTGCAGAAAAAAACTCAGATTTCCGTTCATCCACACTCACTTGTTCTTTGATCTTATTTATTCACCGTACCAAACTACCATACGCTTTACCCTCCCAAAAAGGTTGTGTAACAGATTTCCAATGAAATCAGCCTATGAATTTTCCTTAAGCTGTAAACTGGATTTGCTTTTTTAATTTCAGGGTTTTATTCATTTAACTGAAAGTCACAAATAATTCTGGTTATTCTCTCTCACAATGTGCTTAATTACTTACTTAAACAGAACAAACAATGGTGAAAACCTTTATCACGTTGTACATGCTAACCATTTAGTTTTGTTATAAGCTTCAGTCACAATTATAAAGGTGAAATTTGTCCAATTTTTATCGTCATGGTAATCCGGTTGCTGAGCTCTTGCTCATTCTCAAATAAATTTGTCTCATCTCTTTTTCTTGATCTTAATTCCTACAAATTGATTGTCTTTTCCATGCGGTACAGAGAGGCTCCGTGTCAGGTGTTTCCGTGTGACCTCCAATCAACTGGATTGTGGTTGGAACAGGTTGTCAACGGCTGTATGAAGAAATCTCCATTTCGAAGATTGGGCTGGTTCGAGTAAATGGCTGGGTGAACTCACTCTCACATTGATGCTCTTTGACCACAGGTTGTGGATCAGTACCAAGGTCATAGTGTTAACAGAATGTGCATCTGTGTGTACAAGTCTGTGCGAGCGTGTGTTACCGCGGCGATTGTACAAACTGCTCAATTGTCATCCCAATAAATCTGTTGGTTTGAGAGAGGTCAATCGTTGCAAGTCTCCGAAACCTATCAAAATCAACCACTGTTTGAATTAAGGCCTGTCTCATGTCGGTAGATATTGACCGTTCGGGCTTGTGTGATTTGGTTTGACTAACGGAATGGATACTTCGTGATTCTCCTCCAGCAACGGACAAATTTAATGATTTGTGAAGATTCGGTCATTGTTCAAGTTTAAATTTTCTATACTGTGCGTTATTTACGATTTTTAATCGGATAGATGAGATACAATGCCTTAGTGCGAATATGTTTACGTGAGCGTATGTTCGATACTTGGTTCTAATAACCAACCAAATTTTAAACACATTTGGTCCAGCAGTTTGTTTACAGCTTTCACAATGCTTTCGTTTGCAGTCAGTTGTTCTTGTGAAAGAAATCGTTATCTGCACACAAAGAAGCGCGAGTTTTAACCAGTATTCATGTGAATTCCTTCTGTTTTCTCTTCCCGAACCTCCTACAACATTTTATGTCCCTAATGCATCTAACCACTTCAATGTCACAGATTTATCTTAAGCTCATGCAATTATAGGGAAAATCAAAGTTGTACACTACCACTGTACTGTACAATAGGAATAATCTGTCAGCAACCTGGTTTATATTTTAGTTATTCTTGCAACACCTAATACAACTACCGATAAGATGATTCCAGTGGAATAATACTACGATTTTCACAATTTTCACGATTTCACAACCGTAGAACAAAACTGATCCTACAATGGCGCAGTATATTCGACTTTTCAACTTTGATGATATATCATGTCGTCTTCAAAGATGTTTTAGTTCCGCCCACGCTTCTTGAGCGTTGGAAATGTGGGCTGTTATCTCCTTTGATGCATTACCGTCGTTGGTTAAGCTGATATCCAAGTACTAAAAGCAGTCAACCTCAGCTAATACCGGACCGTGTAGTTGCAGAACGGGATCAGTAACATCCAGTCTTGCACCATCAATTTTCACTTAGAAGGTGCAAATTGCATGCCAAACGAAGCAACAGAACTTGGATGCCTTTGAAGTGGGCTTTGTGAATCCGCCATAAATTCAAACAGACAAATGATGTGGACTCTTCTCCAGGTTTACATTCAATACCTATATTTTGGAGACCACTTCTTGCGTTCTCCAGTATTTCGTCCATGACAAACTTGAATAGGAATGGTGACATGGGGTACCCTTGACGAAAACCGCTGCGAGTTACGAACGACCTACTCAACTTGCCTTAGACCCTTAAGGGTTGATCGATGACGTTAGCTTCACTGTATTAAGCTGTGCGATTATAATGAAGATTTCCTTTTAGCCGTATAGAACAACGCCCTTCCTGATCCAGTCTTCACTCCAGTGAGATTCTGTAAATAGCAGGTCTCAAACTGTCATGACAATTAATCACCCACACTTATATAAACCAAACTAGTGTCGATTGAGCAATGGATACGTGTTGTGTGATAAGAAGCCAACTCAAAGATGCATGTTACAAGACAGCATTGATGTCGCTGGCTCAGCGTACAGGATGCTTCCACAGTACAGTTCCATAAATGATATGAGTTACCGCAAGGTTAGGGATCAAGTTCAGCGGGGACTAGAACACGGTTCTACCAACGCTCATCAAGTGCATCGACAAGGATCTATCAATGATCAAACTTATATACATAAAATTTGGTGAAATCGAATCGATTATTGATTTTCAGTTCTTTTGGTTTCGTCCATGTGACGCGCAAAATTCTTTGATATTGCAAGGATCGCACTAGGTGCGATAAATACTGATAGAGCCAACAAAACCCACAAATCTCTAAATCGGTCAATAAAACACCTGTCGATGTATAATAAGCAGTATTTAGACCCATGGTAAGAAAATAAACCGGTTAGCAGTCAACCGTAAACATTTTAGGACTCAATTTCATAGATGTTTTACCTCATATGGACTAACTGCGTGAAGCCGAGTTCAGTATTTGATAAAGCAATTTGATATCCGCACTGGCTATTTACCAACTTCTCTAACGGGATTAAAGAGACACGGGTACTGATGGTCAACCCATATCGCAGCGGTTTGAAATGTTTCTTTAAAGGATTAGAAAATTGACAGGTGAACAATAAAATAAAACGGAAAATACATTGTTACACGAATTTGGAAATAACTGCTAGTTGAATGAGAAACTAACAAAGTTCACAGGTATGAAAAGAAAGTCGTTGTAGCCTACTGACGTGTGATATCTTTGAGAGGTCCGGTGAAGATTAGTATGAATAAAAACGCCCAGGTATTTAATACATTTCACGTGGAATACTGATGTAGAGGCAATCGATACCGGTTCAGATGGGAATGAATCGCATGATAGTGTAAAGAGACATTTGAAACATTTGGAGGGATTAGGAGAGAAACCAGATGTGGTGGAAAACTGTTGAACGTTACCCAAGTTGTCAGGAAATTGTGAAAGACCCAAAGAGACGGAGATCCCTTGACAAAAAACCACATAGTCAGCATACTTGAAGGGAGAAGTGAGGGCGCTAGCAGACAAGTCACTGATTTACGTAGAAGATAGGTATGGGGAAAGAACTGTACCCTGAAGTATCCAAGAATTGTTCCCCAATCGTTTGAATTTCTTCTGACTTAACCTGGTACATTGAGTTCTCCCAGAGAAGTAATCGGCAAGTCAAGCGAATAACTGTCTAGAACAACCAAAGATTTCCAGTTGACGAAGAAGAAGGGAACGAGGACTAAAATCAAAGCAGATGAGTTGTCCAGAAACACAACAAATGGATTTCACAGTCATTCAAAGATTTGGTAATTTTATGTAAAGTTGGGGAATCTGCATCCAGCGTGAATTTGTTTGGTTTATGGGCAAACTGGAGAGGATCATACGGGACATCAATTGAGGATTAAATAAGCGTGAGCAAAGCACGTCTTGATAGCTTGAGTCCAACAGAAGTTAAAACGATAGGACGGAGGCATTTGGTTAGAACGTTTGAAGTAGAGGATTGGGGAATGGGAACAATTGTTACTGGTTTCTACGGTATAGTACAGAGCAAGTTTTTAAGGGATTGTTCAAAAATAATGTGAATATTTCACTGACAAAATAGGCCCCATTTATATCATAAGGGAATACGAACGACCATCGGGACCAACACTGCACGTGGTTTTCACGGCAATCAGAAGTTTGAAAGTTTCTTCTCTCGAGACGGCCTCCACTTGAACGGCATCATCCAGAACAAATGGCGGCATCGCTTGATGAGTGGATAAATGCTGCATTACCACTACATATCCGTAGTACAATCCGACATTTTGGAGTTGGTCCCACACACCAATTTGATACCTTGGCAAATTCGCTTACTTTTGTTACAGTGCAGAAGCTGGGAAGCGTACGACACAGAGAGGCGTTTGACTTCAGCTTTGATCAAGTTGGTGTGAAACTTGACAGTCGATGAGCCTCTAGATTTGTACGATGGTTCCTTCTGTCTTCTGAATGATTTCAACAGTGATAACTCTATAATGAATGAGTAATCACCAAACGCCCAACCTTTTTTGTCTGAAAGTAACAATTTCCACCAGCGACCCATGTTCACTTATAGGTCGACCTAGAGTTTACTCACACTGTGCATATAAATCTTTCTTTCGATTTGATCACATCAGATTTTTTCGCAACTTCTCATATAGAAGTGCTGTTCTTCTCAATGGATCTCTCTGTCAGGTTTCTTTATGGTTTTCATCATCTCCCTCGTCTCTGTTCATGTCTGTTCTCCTATTCACCCAAACAAATAAATAAAATTAAAATTATTGCTGCCCGGTTAAAAGGTCCGTACGTGCCTAACGGAATGATGGCTTTTTCACTACTAAAGTCGCTGCGATTGAAAAAGGAACTTACATGCATGTCCTTCAATGCACTTACCCATGCTTATCAAAGCTGAAGTAAATAGAATAAATGCATTATTATTCTCCAATTAAATTATGAAGACTGGAAAAAGTAAACATTTGGGACAAGGTGTCAAGCTACTTTGGAGATGGAAGAAACTACGTTCGAAGCTGTGTTGAAGTTGATGATCTCAGCACCGCATCCTCGCACCTGTCGTCAGACATTCCTCCAGCCTACTCGTCACACAACATTCCTAATGTGCAATCTTTCGAAAACTACGATCTTGAAACTGCTAAATAGTTGAAAATCGTTCTCTGCTGCGGATGGTTTATCGCCTTGATTTTTGGAAGTTACTGCTGTTCCCCTAGTTGGCCCAATCACCTCCATCGCAAATGAGTCACTTTACGTTTCTACTATCCCAGACTGCTAGAGGGCGGTCACAGTCGTACCGATTCCCAAACGAGCTGAATCTTGTATCCTCTCTAAACGTTTTTCCCATGGCATTAACATCTGCTCTTCCCTTGGCTGAAAAGGCTATTCGCAAACGGCTTCAGCAGTCTATAAACATTCCCAACGATTTTTTGCAGTATGGTTTCAACTCTGATAGATCCACTTTAGATGCAGTCCACATTTTATCGATAATTCTTTGAACAACTCTCTTAAGCCGGAGTGGTGTTTTTCTTTACTATTCTTCAGCATTTGATTACATCGTTCCATCACAGTTGTTACAGCGACTGGAATCGTTTGAATAACACAAACAATGGTTAACTTGGACATTGAACTATTTTACTGATAGAGAACAAACCATTAGATTAGAGGAAGCTTCATTCAAACCCTTAGTCAACAACTCTGGAGTTCTTCCAGCAGCTTTGAAATCCCCATAATTATTTTCCACTTAAATTTCTGATATTCCTTGTGTTTCTCCTGCACGTGTTTTAAAACATGTAAGTGATGTAATGCTGTACCAACCCATTTCTTCTTTCTCCGATTTAAGCTCCCTCGTCGATGATACTGGTCAAATTCAGTCATTCTCCTCCCTATCGGAGTTAAGTTTAAACCCCAGTAAATTTGTTGAATGCTTATATAGTTCGGCACGCTCTTCATATCCGATGGACCCCACAACCATAAATAACACTTCTTTACCTAGGGTGAACTCTGTCAAATATCTTGGTGTGACTACAGATAGCAATCACCGTTGCTCAATCGACATCCACAACTACATTGATAATCTGCGGCGCCCAACAGTCCAAATTCGAAAGCTTATGCAGTTTTGCTCATCTTAGTCAGTTATTTCTACTCTTGTGTATTGGTGTGTTTTCTCGATCTATCTTTATTGTTCCCGAATTATTTTCCTTGGCCTACTTAAACGGGCTTTCAAAGTCGGACTCCAGATTCTAACAGTAGTTTGCGGTGTTTCTACTATTAATGTGAACGAGTTCACTGTGAAATATTGGAAGCATCATACAACTTCCTGTGGCAAATTAACGAAGAGTTTTATCATAGATCCTGATCACCTTCTGCACGCAGAACAGACATTCTGTCGTTCCTATCCCTCCACTTGCTACGAATACCGTTAAATACCATGTCGTAAAAACGTTTTCCGAAATTCAACTATACCGTGTCTTGCACGATTACTCACAAACCACAAGTGAAATGTGTCTTAACCTTTGTCTATGCAATTTTTATATGCTGCCTGTAAACCCTTTTTCCTCGTCGAGTATGTTCTCTGTGACGGTTGTCATGTATAGTTTATTAAATTAAATGTAAGCTTTAGTGATTAAGAAAGTTATGCGCAAAACAATACCATGGTACTTTGCAACACACAACGGAGAAAGTCAGGCGGTGGTGGTGGAATTCAAACACACATTCCCAGGGTGATCATTTGGAGAAGTTACCACCGGACCACCACCGCCCACAGTGGATATCCATAGAATTTAGCTGGATTCGAACCCTGTATGAGGCTGTGGGAATACAAATCTCTAATTTGCTACCAGTAATGAGATCTTCTGGTCGAATGGTCATATACACGGTCAGACTGCTACAGATCTCCCGTATTCATATCGGATTTCGCTTCTGAAGTAATAAGTTAAGAATTCAAATAAATATTGATGGACTTCCTTTTATCATTAGCCGTCCTATTCTTGATCGGTCTTTAGAAAACCATTTAATACCACCCCATTTATTTCCGCCTTATTCTGCAAACTAAGTCTTCCGCAATCCGCGAACGTTTGTTCCTGAGGCTTTTTTGAGGAAATGAAAACGTATTTGGTAGATGAAAGACGTTTGAGCATTTCTGGAATCGAAGGTTCTATCATAGGGCAGAGTCTTGGATGCCACGCAGTATCTCGTTGCTCTTATGCATCAACGGCAATGGCACACAGATCACCTTGATTGTAGCCGACGAATTCAGAAAAGAGTTTATCGTGACAAAACTTTAAACATGATTTCCATCAGTCATATTGATTGTGACAACAATTGAATCGTTTCGGAAATTGATAACATTCAAATATCATATGGGGTGCAAAATTCTAACTGGAGTTTTGAGTTTAATAGTACCTTCTTGTCGGTATCCCATGATTTATCATCTGTTTGGAGTATCTGATTCAGGTCTAGCAAAGACACTACGTTTGATTGCCGCAAGTTGCATCTGGCCGTCCAGGAACAAGACATTTTTATGTGGACAGGAAACCATCCATTATGCCAATGATCTAAGGTATGATGCACTTAGCTATACCATATTCATACCTTTCTTACACCATACTCATGATGACATTGTAGTCTCTTAGCCACCATCAAGAAGGTTTAAGCATACGCTCATCTACTGGCTGGTTTATAAGATCGCCTGAAAATGGTCAAAGTGAAAAGCTTCAGTGGACATTTCATAGAACGGTGGCTAGGCGTTTACCCTTCTCCCTCTACTATTATTACTGACCGAGCAGAGCAACTTGAGTCTCATCTTTTTTCCGTGTTTACTTCATTGTTGGGTAAGTAAATCATTTGAACTATTGCTTACCATCCAGCCTCCGAAGGCTTATCCGAGCGTCATCATATCCGAATTAAATTTGCCCTTAGGGCTCATTAACATTTTTATTTTTTACTTTCATTTATTGGATTTGTAAAAATACACTTTTCAGGAAGGAGAACCTAACTGGTATAAACCATAGCACTTAGATTTATTCGCAATGTGAGCTTGTTCGAAAACAGATATTCAAATCCCTACCCCAGAACTTGTCTTCTGTGTGAAATAATTGCTATCTAGAGCATTATTTAAGCCCCGAAAGAGTGATGCTAACAGCGTTCAGAAGTATACAAGTTTGTCCACGTTTGTGTAAATACAGCCTCCGCCCCTAAACGGAATATCAAGGCAATAGGTATCTCCACGGTCTGAATAACGATGCTGTTCCTATGTATTCGTAACATCAATTACTGGTTGATCGCCATGATCCTGTCAATTAGATTACCTCAGATCATCTAAAAGTGGCAGACATTAACAAGAGCCTTATTCACGCTTACGCTAAACGATTTGTTAATATCTATCCGTCTCAGAACGAGACACCTGTCCCACGTTGAGCATCACAGTATTTTAAGCTGCCAAGAATTTGGACGCGGTGCCTTCCTGACACCCTAACTGAGAGTCCTAAATATATTCCACGATTTATAATGAGCTTTCCCCGCCTTCTACACCTTTTCCCATCAAGCTTTAGCCAAAACCCGCAATCCTTTAGCCTCGATCCACAATCTTTTAGCCAAAACCCGCAATGCCTCAGTCACGACCCGCAGTCCTTTAGCGTATCCAAAGCTCTCCGATGAACGGGCGCATTGTCAAAGATGATCGAATGCCGCATGACGAGACTGCAGAGAAAATCTGAGATGCACAACTCCTGTGAATAAAAATCTCGAATGTCTTTTGTGAACGATGTTTCTTATCCGCAATATATTATCGTATCCAAATCTCATGAACCAAGTTCACGTAGGAGTGGGAAACAGTAATTAAAGCTTGTGCGACTGTTAAGAGAAAGGTTAAAAAACAGGACTAGGGGGAGAGGAGTTGTGTCTAGAGAATTGCGGGTTTGTGGTTAATCAATGCTGGTCAAGGCTAGAGGATTGTGGCTGTTGGTTGAAGCATGAATTGAGTCATAGTTTGAGAAGCCTGTGGCAATTCACGATTTGAATCAGATCAGTTGGCATGTTTTCAATGGGTTCCTATCAAGCTGCTCTACACTAATCGCTGCTGAGCAACCGGGTGACCCAGTAGTTTTTATCTTTGACAATGCGCCCGTTCATCGGAGAGCTTTGGATGCGCAGTTAAATGCCAACCA
>UZAN01047500.1:12633-26277 GCA_900618425.1 Echinostoma caproni
TCTTAGAATATAAAACTCACCCCGAACCGGCACCGGACTATCACATAATTCTTACAATGCTTTGGTTTCCTGATTGTGATCAAAGGATATCCCAAAGCCCATTATTTTGCAGCGTCATAAACATGGGTGTTGGGAGATAGGATCGGTATAAAACTAAACTAAGTGAAGTAACCCGTTCTGATGATGTATCAAAACTTGAAAAGGTCGCATTGTACACCTAAAACTCCTAACAATGTACTGTTATCAAAAGGTTTCAATTCTGAAGAATTGAAGAATGTATCCTTGCTGTGTAGGCTTAGGTTAGAGCATAAGAAGAGTGCACTCAAGATCATGAATTTGGAATGAATTGTATACACCCATGAAGATGTCATGGTCAATTTGCAATTTCCTTAATTTCCATTATTTTACACTTGTCTCACTTCCGACTGTGTCAAACAAATCACGGTACAACATGCAGTATGAGATAGTGGTTCGTGAATCACTCGTGCTCGGATTGAGGACAGGCTACACAAGCCAAAGCAGCAGAATTATCCTGGAGATTCATAGCTTAAGCTCTCGGTCAGCCAAAGCCCGACTTACAAGGCTGCGGGGTGGTAGGTGAGAATTACAGTTCATTAGATGCCGGTGTCTACTCTGTCGCACAATAAGCCCTCAGGTTGGGGTTCATTCAGCCATATTTCCTAGCACGTACCATCGTCCTAATGGAATCCTTGAACATTGTGACTGCTCTGATATACAATTGACCGACAAGTGTGGCTTGTGTGCATGTCGTCGAACTGGTTGATTGATTGATTTATGCTGCCTGCTACCACATGCATACACACGCACATTACACGAAGCATCTGTGACAAGCTCCATTCGTCACGGCGAAATTAAATATTTGCACTGAACTGGCCGCGGTTACTAATTTGCTGGTGGCTTGCCTATCTTGTTGGATTGTAAGTTGACTTCAGGTTACGCCTGTGATCCAATGAACGTTATGTTTTTCTGACCTGTATGTGTGTGTGTGTGTAAGTCCCGGTTTTTCACCGGTCTGCACACCGGTTACGTGTGCACAAATTGCAAATATACGAGCCACCTGATTTAATGCGTGCTTATTTACCTGCCCCAATGCCCGTTTATACGTCTAACTCCACGACTCAAGGTTTACCAACAAAAGAAAAGCTAGTTCTCTATGGTTCTTGAATCCGGCTCTGACGCCAAACAATCACGACGGGACTGCACCTTGACCTGGTGTGATGGCTTGTGTGCCTCCATGATCCTGTGAGCTGTACAGGATGGCTTTTCACGGACGCAGATCCAATCATGCATAAAAGGTGAATAGGCAGAGGTCAGACAACGCTCGGTCTTACAAGGCCCGCTGGTTGGGAACCTCACGACTCCCTCTGACTATTCACTCTCGCCCCCGGAGAGGGTACTGCAGCAAATAAACAAGGGGAAGAGTGATTTGCCGGTCCAAAAGCCTACTCTAGATGGACGTAGCAGCCGGGTACTTCAGGGTTCCTCCTTACGGTGGGAGTACTCTTTGTACTTCATTGGGCAACTACGACCCTCCCAAGCTGGACAGCACCTAGCCAATAAGGTGCTATCCCATCGACGTTCCCCTTGTCGCATTGTGNTGTGGCATGAGACTAAGGGCTAATGCTAAACAGCGGACCGCCAATCAATGGAGTAGCGAACAACTGAATTGAAACCCAAAGACCTTATGTGACAGGTCTCTAGAAACTCCCACATGAATGCTTTGATCAGGCACTCGTGTTGGATCCACGCACTACTGTTTTTTTGGGTCGAATGCTACAGTCAAAGGCACCGGTCAAGGTTCCCAAAGAAAACTCCTTCGTCGGTGTGAGCCACAGCGAAGTAGGAACTGCCCCAAAGCCTCAAACGCTCATCTGGAAAATCCTCTTTCTCAACTTTTCGGCTCTTTATCTCACTCTTAAATCGTACGAGATGTCTCCTGTTTACACCACCCATGGGATATCAACCAGAGTTGATCCGGCAACGTCAATAAGTCAAAAGCTTTAACAGAACGAAAATCTACGTTTCACTTGACTTCTCACTCTATCAGATCCGCCAAGCTGCCTTACTTAGAACCCTGACATTTTCAATTTAGATGTATGCTGTCTCTGAAATACGTATAGAAGACCCCACTTCAGTTGTCACCGTGCGATCTCCAGATTGAACCTCCCCCTCAAGCGGCACTCTCCGTGTTTCATGCGATCCGACATCCGAAGCTTGTGGTGTTGCTGATGTTGAGATTGCCAAGCCTAAGCGCTCGCTTCTTGACTGAATTCCAGCCAGCAGCTGACTGTGCGCTCTAGGTCTCGACAATTCTGTACGTGTCAACAGCTACAGAACGAAGAGTCGGTGCCTTTTCGACCGAAGGCAGTGTGCTTGAAATCAAGGCTGAAATCTACAAGAATTTTTTCAACCGCTCCAAAGTGGTCGATTAACGGACGTTGTAGTATTCCTCGGAAACTTTAATGCACAAGTAGGAAGTCGAGAGGAGGCTGAAGGGTTTCTTGGCGGTTCACATGCAACCCCAACTAACTGGCTGGACAATGAAGATCGCAACCTTGAACTTTGTTCGGACCATGGATTGTTCCCATCGAGCCTCAGCCTTTTCTGCAAGAAACAACACCCTATTACATGGATACTTCTATCGTCTTCAGAGAAATGGATCCAAGTCGACCACAACGCCGTCAGTTACCGCTGGAGAGAGTTAATTCAAGACTACCGTACTTACTGGTCAACACCTGTGGTTGCGGGCCACGCTTTATTACAAGCTAGACTCTCCTTACACATGGAAAACATCAACATCATCATTGTACAGCGAGATACACTTGAGCGAACCTGGCTGATCGCTGCCAAGCTTACGATGTACACAAATTAAAAGACAAGGTGTAAGATGCAGAGGGAGTGGGCCTTATTGGAGGACGGAAAAGAAAGCGAATCTCTCTATGATCAACACAAAGAGCACACAATCTAATTGTGCACACGTACCTCTTCAGACATTCTGACATGATAAAAAAAGATAAGTGAAGTCAAGCAACGCTTCATGCACACAGAGTGAATTTTCAGCAATTTACGATTTTTACAATAGATATATAGAACCAATTGGGAACAAAAAAGACAATATAAGAAATTATATGAATTGGTAAATGCGGGGAAAATTAAACAGGAGTTTTTCCCTGAGGTGGGTGAGAATAGTCTTACGATTAACCTATAACCGAGCAAAGTATGGAATCACACACAGAAGTACGCGCAGGAAGGAGTTGATATTTGGAGCGAGTTCAGGGATTAGACAGGGCTTTCACGATACCTCGGTGCAGACAGTGCCCATGATCCCCTGTTATCCTGTTAATACTGGTGACAAGCGTCAAGATGCTTGGAAATAAAGAAATCAACCAAAAGAAATCTATCAACTCCACTGTAACGGATGTGGAAAATGAAGGTCTTTTTCTTTCAGACCAGGGGAAAATATCGGGGAGCAGTAGATCCACTGTGGAAGAATGCAGGCAATCACAAATTTAAGAATAAGATTATGTGGTATGGCCAGTTCCCTGAACCTGTAAGCATAAAAAGACAGTTTTCGAACTTTTGTGAAAACGCTGATGACATGAGCAGACCAGGACAGGTTATGGGTGAGGGTGACACGAAGGTATTTACCAGATGCAGATTTTGGGATGCTTTGATTGTTAACTAAAGATCCGGGAGATTATTTACTAATGAAAGATAACGGGAACCGGTTTCATGACCAAATGGAACTTCAATGCACCTGATGTTAAGTATATGGGTCGGGTCACAGATCAATCGTGAAGTTCATCAAGGCTGTCCTGGAGGTCGAAAACTGTGTGAAATAGGGGATGAGCAACCAATCATTATATCGTCAGCATATTTGCATGCAATAAAGTTACTGGGAATAGGAAGACACTGTATATACATAGAAATCAAGAAAGAGGGCAAAGTAACACCCTGAAAACACCAGCTTCAATGTTAATAGAAGATGACTGTGCTCTATTCAATGAAGCAAACTGGGTCTTACGGGAATGGTCGATTAGTACATTCAAGATTTCAGGAGTTAGGTCACACTCAGAAAGACATTCGATAAGCAGTCTTCTATCGAGAGAAAGAAAGGCGTTTGCATAATCAAAAAAGCTAAACAAGCGGTACCTGCACCTTCGTCCAAGACGGAAGTAACAGAATGAACAATATGGGCAACAGCGTCAAGTCTGGACAGACACTGCTATCGGTTTGCTGCTATATCCTTGAGTGTCTCCAACCATCCCATTAGAGTATTTTGGGCCACCAAAACGGAAGACGTGATACCTATTCTACCTAATCGCTATGTGCACTTCTTCAGGTATCGTTTCCACATCATCTGCTGGCCACTACGTGGTTTCTTTCAACATGGAGCCGCAACCGTGAATAAGGCCTGGTGGAGGGTCGAGCGTATGCTACGGCAGTTCAACCACTTCTCCTATACAGCAGACTTAACCATTGCAAAATCAATATAAAGACAGANACAGAATGTCGACGTTTAAACACCGCTGTCTACGCCGCATTGCAGGAGACTGATGGGGTAACCAGGAGAGCAATCCTGGGGCACAAGTTGTAGTTTCAGTTTTTACAACCATTAACCATGCACTTTTGTGCGCCGGTTTGGGTTGCTGTCTTTTGGCTGCCTATTTAGATAAAAGAGCAGGATGAATATTGGAATGTTGAAAGCCAATTCAAGCAGAAGATAGAGAATTCATATAGAATGATGTCAAGAGAATAATCAGTAAATGCATGAGCGCACTGTTTGCGACACCCAGCCATATCGTTCAGTGTCTCAAACCATTGGTGACCAAGATCTCGGGGTGCCAGGGAAACTAACGGGACCTATGCGACCCAGATTTCGGAAACCGCGGTCGCCCAATAGAACAAGTGGTTAATCTACATAGATAATGTTGGTTGGAACATGTGCTACGCATGCGACCAGTAGGGTTGCTACGGCGATCAAACTCAGACCTGGCATGAAGGTATGAAAAACAGGAGGATCCGTTACATAGGTCGCATTAGGCTCTCTGGATGAAAACCTCTGGATCATTTCAATCAATGTTTGGACACACTGAGTGATATGACTGTGTCGTAAACATTGGCACCCTTGCATCTTCCGAATTTCCTTGCAAAGTTAGTCTTCATAAATTGTCTTCCTCTAACTCTGACACTGAGTTAAACATCCCTATTCTCTCTTCACTCCTTGATTCAGATGGGATGCCATGAGGCAGCAACCAAAACAGACACAGGAAGGTGCATGGTTAATGGTGGTAAAAACTGAAATGAACTGACCTGACGCCCCTTGTTAAAAAAAAATCATTCTGGCCACAAAACGCTTAAAACGACTTGCCCAGCTGACGCATGGAGAGAGAAGTTTTGGCGTGCGGATGAGGCTTTATCCACCTTTGGAGGCTGGAGCTTTTTGAGGGTTTCGCCGGTTGTCAACATCTATGCCAGCAGATGATCTATCTACTTGCTAATGAAAAACATCACCGCTATGGTGCTCTACGTGGCTTTTCCCATAATCGATAACGAGGATGGAAAAACAAGACCTACAGACGTCAGGAAAAGACGTCTAACCGAAATGAAAATGGCACACTAACTCCAATGAAGGCTTTTATCTAGGTTCCACGGTCCGCAAGTAAAACAGATTTGAAGCTGAGGTAACATGGATTCTATTGTCATGACTTGTCTAGCCGATATAACCGATACAGGTTCTCACTAACCGAATAACAAACTGGCGCTAACTGACGATAGCTGATGAACATTCTCACCTACAATTCTTATCACAACAGAGTGAGAGTACGTTGCTTATGGAAAACCAATGAAAAACAAGTTTATAAAACCTCTTTCGTAAAGGTTAAACATTGTGAAACACTATTGGCAGAAAAAAATCTAGCACTCACGTGGTTAATGCACGCTGATCAATATACTCAGCTGAAGCCCAGTGTTTTTTGATACCGCTGACGTGACCGATGCCGACTACAGCCACAACAACCCGAGGTAAGACGGATGGACTTGGCCAATACGGACAACAAGAAGGTATGTGAGGGTTCAGGTCGGCTGGACTATCCGCGTTCCCTGTCACAGAGTGTTCCGTTGCTCCCTCTGCATCAGTGTTGTGTTCGGCGTTCACCGTAGTCGTTCGCTGACGAACCATGTCTGTGCTATCACCAACCGGTCCCTCATTCTCCGAAAGAGACGCAGATTGCGTCTTGGAATTATTCAGCTTACTGAAATACGGCATTCCGGTGACAGACCAAATTGATTTGGCTAAATACATATCACGTTCATCTACCAGAATGCGAACAAGTTCGGGGTGTTCTCCAGCCATTTCTAGAAAAACTTTCTCCAGAAAATCGCTTTTCTTCATTTCTTCTACCTCTTCTTTTCTGTGACAACAGAAAGAATAACAAAAGCAATCGGTAAAAATTAAACTAGAGGAAAAAGTTGCGCCACGTCATTTCAAATATCTATCAATCACAAGCAAATTTAGGCGTATTAACTGTGCCTTACGGATGGCCTCGTCAAATTTCAAACACTGGTTGAGGATGGCAATGAGAATCTGTTCAATACTCTTAAAGGGGGTATTCACAACAGTACTCTCCAAACAGAGAACAGTGAAAGGCTATGTTCATTTGTTGAATGCTGTAGATTGAGAAACTATAAAAAACAGAAACTAGGAAGACAAAATTTAACAGTTACAACTGTGCTTGTACCCCGAAACCCATGGAGGATGAAGGTTTATTATCTCAGATAACCTTGAGTCGAATACATCTTTCTATACGACTGTCGGATCTGTGTCATGGAACATCATCGTCGTATAGCGTAATACTACCTAATGACCTCTCGAACGGTATATTCGAGGTCTCAGTTAATGAGTTTCAAACATGATTTGCTTAATACTGTCTTTTACGTCCTCGTCGGCTCATTTTCGGATTTCTACTCAAATGAAGAAGCGCAAGCGTGGTGGCTAGCAAGCAGCGCTTAGCCGCACACCCCCATTGAAAATGATTGTGCCCTCATTGGTCAGCAAGAACATCAGGTCACCGTTCTCAAAGGTGACGGATCTAACGTGTACTCTCGAATAGAGGCTATCTCGAAAGAAGAAACTTTTGAACTTTTGCGTACCGTGAAAATCACGCGCTGTGTTGGTCCCGATGGTCTTTCATCTTCCCTTCTGATATATGGGGCCCATTCTCTGAGTGAAATAATCGCATCATTTTTGAACATTTCCTTAAAAATTTGCTCCATACCAGACTGTTAGAAACCAGTAACAATTGGTCCCATTCCCAAGTCCTCCACTTCAAAGTCCTCACCAAACGCTTTCGTCCTATCGCTTTATTTTTTGTTGGACTTAGACTAGCAGGACGTATTGTTTCTACTCGCATTCAGTCCACACTTGATGTCTCCTATGATCCTCTTCAGTTTGCTTATAAACCAAACAGATGCCGTTTCCCCACTTATACACAAAATTACAAACCATTGAATGACTTTGCGAAATCTGTTTGTTGTGTTTCTGGACTACTCATCTGCTTTTGATTTTATTTCGGTTGTCCTAGGCAGCTATTAGCTTGGCTCGCCGATTACTTCTCCGAGAGAACTCAATGTAGGTTAGCTGGGAAGAAATCCCAAACCAAAGATGAATAATTCTGGGGTACTTCAATGTGCAGTTCTTTCGCCATACTTTTTTCTAAGCATATTAAGGACTTGTCTGCCGGTGCCCCTACTTCTCTCTTCAAATACGCTGACGATGTGGTTTTATGTCAAGCCATCTGTAATTCTTCTGGTCTTTCACGATTTTCTGACAACTGGGAAAACGTTCAACAATTTTCCGCCACATCCGGCCTCTCCCTTACCCCCTCAAATGTTTCGAATGTCTCTTTACATTAGCATGCTCTTCTTTCCCATTTGAAGCGATATCGATTGGCTCTGAACCAGTATCACGGGTGAGATGTACTAAATACCTGGGGGTTTATGTCGATGTTAATCTTCGTTGGACCTCTCACATTCAGCATATCGTCAAAAAGCTTCGATGGTTTTCTTTTCACATCCGTAAACATCGTCAGTTTCATATTCAACAAGCGATTATTTGCAAGTTCTTGTACCAGTGTTTTACCCGTTTTATTTTATTTTTTACCTGGTATTTTTCCCATCTCCTAAAGAAAGATTTTAAACTGCTTCGGCGTGGACTGACCATCAATGGCCGGGTCTCTTCAACCCTGCTGGAGGAGTTGGTAACAAATCTGTGCGAACGTCATTTGAATGCATGTGAAAAGTTTGCACATAGGATTCTCATCGACCCCACAAATCCGCTACACTTACATTTAACCTCCTGTGGTTCCCATCCGTCAGATAGATCCCAATACCGTTGTGTTACCTCTCGAATAAGCATATATCGTAACTCTGCGGTACCCTCATTAGCACATATTCTAGTTAACAAAGAACATGTTTTCACAGACCGTCAAAAGTTTCGGAATTTAAATCTTTTTTTCATCAATAATATCATTTGGTCTCCCTTTCTCCAACTTATATATTTTTAACTGAAATGAAGTCTTTAGGCCTACAGAAATTATTAGAACACAACCGCATGAAAACCAATGCGTGGTTAGATCAGATGAATTTCATTTTTTCACAACCATTAACTACGCACTTCCGTTCCCCAGCTTTGGTTACTGTCTTTTGGCCGCCCGTTTGGTCAGACCCAATGCAAGCGGTTCAACTTTATGCCGAATCAGGCCAACGGTAGCTGACTGCTATATAGTCGATGAGAGTTAGCGTACCAGTTGAATTGGAGCGCCACGTTGCTGTCCTTTGAGAGCTGTCTCGCAGGTTGACACCGGGTAGGAACGAATGATCATCTGCGCAGACCTTAAGAAGTCGATCGTCGTAATCTGTTCGTTGGCGGGGCAGAGCACAACGACCGCCTAGGCAAGCCTCCAATGAGCTGTTTTCAAACTTACGCGTTTAAATCAGCTGCGAATACGTTTATATAGGAGCTTAACCTCATGGAGCTACACTGCCTATTCAGCTGCGTGTTGAAAAATAATGTTTTTTTCTCATCCAATATGGGACGGCCGAACGTTTATCAATGAAACTGATTGTGTGTGTTGATTTCTCATCTTCCAATTTGATGAAAAATTCTGCGGCTCATTCGAAAGCAGTCGCGTAACCGATTGCTCGTAAGCCATTTAGTATCCCATGCATTCTACTAGTTTACGGGGTTTAATGTGTTGCGTTACACAATCAAGCCATTCCGGTGGAGTCTCAGGCAACAGATCAACAAGGAAATAAGGTTGTCCCACAATTATATCGCATATAACCTATTTCTTGAAGTTTAAAAGTAGGAACTAGTGAAGTACACCGTATACTTTTAAATGTGAGCTATAGCGGTTGAGTAGAACATTTGAAAAATTTTCGCAGCTGACTGTTGTTTCACTATGCCAAGGAGTATTCGATCAGTTCGAAAACCACTTATCAACACAGAATAGTTTACTCAAATATTGACCACGCACTTTCGTACGGCGGTTTTGGTTACTTAGTTTGAAGAAGGAATCGAGGAAAGATTGGAATACCAAGAGTAGTATGAAGGTTAATATAGAGAATTCAGGTAGACCAAACGGATTGAGAAGATGCACAACTGCCACTGTTCGCAACACAGTCGTATCACTCAATGTACTCAACCAGTGGTTTTGATTATCCGTGTGACCCTTTTGGGTACAAAGCTGAACTTGACTTGACTTGAACAACTACAATCTACCTTTATTCAGTTCTCGTAACGATGAAGCCTCTGCGCAGCACGTGCAACAGCTTACGTGATTGGCTTGAAGTCAAATAATAACGTCCAAATGAGTTTCAATTTTGTCCATGGTCCGAGGGCGTCGAATGCACGACGTAGCGTCACTCCAACCAAACGGTCACCAAGAACAAGATGACAATGAGGCTGTTTCATTCCCTGAAAACAGCACAGATACATTTTACAATGATGCATTACAAAAGAGAACATGCAAACAACCATCAGTGTTTCATAAACATAAAAATTAGGGAAGTTAGGTGAAACGTGAATATTTTAAACTTTACATTGCCGAACTCGGCGTTTCGCTCAAAAGTAGCACTAGTGAAGTACTTTCAAAACATCCCGGTAATTACATAAATCTATCAGTTTAATTGGATGAATACGATCACTATCTGCCACGAATCCGATGATAGTTCCAAAGCACCAGTCGAAATTAAAAAATAAGCCAACTGTACTTTGAAGAATACTACAACTGAAACGCGCATGGCGAAAAATTACTGTTCATTCAGTTAATGAAAGACACTAGTCGGCCTTACTTTGGCTATGCCCTGTGAGGACGAATGGAGTTATTGAAGAGTAAGTAAATTGCCGTAGAAATTTCATGCGAATGAGGTCCTCAATATCTTCCAGCTTTGGTGCTAGGTTGCATCTCTAGCATTTACACAAACCAGTGTGACCTATAAGGCCGTGGGTGTCTTTGCGATGATGTACTTGCATTCAGAAGGTCTTTCTAGCCGTTGGACCAAGAATAAGATTACGTCTTCCAGCCTGCCGGACGTGTTTTACAAGCAAACATGGGACTGCGACTCTTCGCGTTATGATAAACTCGATTACTCTCAATGAGTTCGAACAGAGTATCAAGCGGTTATCGCCGTGTGGTCGATGCCACAGTCAAACAACGTCATAGAGACAAATGAGAGTTAAGTGTAAACCGAAGCAAAGCTATTTTGTAGAAATACGGCATGTTCCTGAAACACAGATGCTACCTCCATTCTTTATCAATTAATATGCCGGGTGAAGACATCAACGCAGTGGTGAAGGTAATCTGCAAACATTCACGATGACGATACACTCAGTGAACAGAAAGACACTTGTAAAGCCCCATATTGGTTCACAGGATTCAGACAGGTGAAGAAGCCTTTTACTCAATGTGAGAGCAAAATGGGAGTATGAAAATCGGAAAACGCTGAGGAAAAAGAAACTGATAGGAGCAACCTTTAGGGCACTAAAACAATGAGATCCCAATCCACCTCGATCAAGCCAGCACGAAACGGCACTCAAAGAAACATGTTTCGTATCCAGGCGAAATTCTACACTGTTTTTTATTACACAATTTCGTGTGATGAACAGCTGACGGGTAAAGCCCTCATAGTCGCGAGGACCTGCTGTTCAGTGGTGGAAACCGATAACCTAAGCCCCGGGTTTTAGAGTGGTGAACCACATAAGGCCCGATAGGTTAGGTGTGGTATTGAACCGGACGACAACACAGCTGCCTACCACCGGTGACCGGGCTCGAACCTCGGATCATGAGGTCCAAAGCACGCCTGTGCCAGCGACTGCTTTTGCGAAATGCACGGTACGTGAGCGATTAACGGCGTGCTTTGGGTTCTAACTTATCATGAACTTATTGCACTTTATACCATTATTTATACTAACTGCATTTGATTTCCTATCACAGTTCATGTACTCACACTGCTAGAGGATTAGAGCTTTATTCCAGTTCGGCATCTTCTTTATTCCTGCTAAGTAATCGTTACACTCAATTACACAGTACTGCAGCAATCTTTGGAATGTGTATTTCGTTGCTTCTCATCCGACATCGGTAGGTGTCACGAAACATTCCCATCACTGACGGGCTACACATGAACTTCATTTCCCCGGCCATGTATCCACATGCGATGGATCGCCAAACACGAATCAGCCTGCGTTAAGCCAAACAATCAGGTGTTCTGCTGTTTCAGTTTCAGTTTCTACAACCATTAACCATGCGCATTCGTTTGCCGGTTTTAGTTTGTCTTTTGGCCGCCCATTTGGATAAAAGAGCAGAATGGCGATTCGAACGATGAGAGAAAATTCAAGCGAAAGATAGCAAACTGATATAGTGATGTTGCAAAAATAATGGGGGCGTGAAGGGGGCGTGAACGCTATCGTTTGCGACACCCAGCCAAATAGCTGTGTTTTGAACCAGCGTTGGCCATGACCTCGGGGTGCCCAGCCAGGGAGCCTAACGGGACCTATGCAACCTAGTGTGCTGGTTAGGCTTTTTATACGCTTATGCCAGGTCTTAGGTTGACCGCCCTTGATCTTTTTCGGACCGCTACCTGACTCGGCAAACATCGCTAGCCGTGGTAACCTGTCTGATGACATGCGTAAGACATACTTGGTTTTCTCCTGACGTTTTTGGGCTACAACAAATTACGAACAAAAGCGAACAGTTAACTATATTTTGAGGAAACTATGCTCTCATCATAGACTGCAACCTTACGGATGTTTCTGTCCATAAACAGCGCGATAAGGTTATCCCTGATGCTTTAACTACAAATATAGTATACACATATACATAAATATACATATATCCCGGGAAATTATAGTAACAACAGTTACGGACGCCTTTTTCGCCGAAAATCCTGATGCCCAAGTTCGAAAAATTCAGCCGGGAAGCTATATGCAACTCTTGTGGGGAAAAGAGTACTTTCAGGTTTGTTGATCCAAGCTAGATAGCTAATGTAGTCTACGATTTGGAATCCGTCATATGATCCTCCGTTGTCACATACTTTGTCGGCTTACTGATATCTACAATACGTGTTCTTATTAACAGTGTATCACTGAAAGCCTCTATTTATACTAGCAGCCATGCTAGGTGCATACATCGTAACATGGTTACGCACCACCTCTGGTCTTCACTCTCCACAACTGCCACACTAATAGCTTTGACCCACCCATATTGTACTACACGCGCGCGCATTTTTAGACTAACGTGAGATAGAAAAGCAGTCAATGCAAATCCGTTTAACTTATCCCGATGGATGACCAATTCTATCCTCGGCATTTTTTAAACCCGTACCAAAGCGTGGCCAGTCCCTTGAATTTAACTAGATTACCTGCTTGTATGCCTCTCGCGGCAAAATCGGACTATCCTTCTGCATTTGGTAACGCGTGTTACAACCTGAAACGTAATCCACTCTGTGGCAGATTACGAATTTGTTCAATAATGCAACATAACATCACTTTAGAGTATCTATGATTGGCCAAATTGCTGGTTAATGCAAACTAGGGGCGTAAGAAACGCAAGATAACCAACAACAGCCAAACCGTTGATCGTTTTGTATGCATTGGAACCTACGTCATCATCATCATCATCGTACAGTGAAATACAGTGAGGCGAACTTCACTGATAGCTGCCAAACTCGCAATGCATACAAGGTTAGAGGTAAAATTTAAGGTGGACAGGGATTGGATCTATTGTAAGGGAGGGGAAAGAAGGTGAACCTCTATCGTCAACACAGAGTACACAATCGAACTCGGCATACATACAGTGTCAAGCACTTCGACCTGATAAAAAACGACAACAAGAACGCCACTGCTGACGGTTCACTGCCATATCCTTTAATGAATCCAACCAACCAGTTGTAGTCTGTCGGACCCCAACCTGGAAGGCGATAGACACCTACTCTACTTAATGGCTCTGTGCATTTCTTCATGCCCCGTCTCCACGTCATCTGTTGACCTCCACGTGGTTTTCTCCAATCCGGATTAGCTACAGCGAATAAGGCGCAATGTGGAAGACGGTAGCTGGGCATATGCAA
>UZAN01047501.1:12202-26270 GCA_900618425.1 Echinostoma caproni
GAACTCCCACCTCAAGCGCAATCTATCAATTCCAATGTGGGCGCGGTGACACTCACATAGCCAGAACAGAAACGCCATTGCGTAATCGGGTTTTAGCACTCATTTCGAACTGGGTTCTACGCAAGGCTGTCATGTCAATGTCCGCACAGCTGGGAACCGGTAAGCACTGTACCTACAAAACACAAAGTTCATCGATTGTCAAGCAATTGATGATGACGCAACACCTCGTTGATCGAGAGAGAATATTCATGGGGCTGGGACAAAATATCAATGTTGCCTTTCTGAGTCCTGCAGTCATTATCTTGCAAAAGTGACGAAATTGACCATTTAAGAATGTGTTATCTATCTACATCTGTCACAATCCGGAACGACCAGTAGTAAAAGAAGAGCAATGTGGGAAAGGCACTCACATCACTCGATGGTGTGTTAAATGTGACCCAAAATTCTTAACAATCCGTGTATCCATTAGTCTGAGCTGCTGTGGTGAAACTGCCGAGTTCCAATACCGAGATACACTGCAACTGGAATTGTGACTTGTCACGATGAAGTCGCTATGCCACCAGAAAAGGTTTACAACATTCACGTGTGTGGCTTGGAAGGATCGAAAAGTGCACTCTGCTATGATCGGTTATTCATACGTTTATCAGATGACATGCGATCGAAACTGTACGAGTGCTCATTCGCATGAAAAGAACGAAAAGTTGGAAATGGATTTTATTAATTTTAGTGATTATAATTATTAGAAACTTCTGACAGTGAGTGGAAAATGGTCCTCTCATGTAGGTCATTATTAACCAATCAGCGAGTAGACTACTAGTACTACTACTGTTACTGTGTCAAAAAACATGTGGATTGTAAAACTTTTGTTGCGCGGTATGATGCTTCGGATCAGAGCACGCGTTCATGCATTTGTTATATCAATATCATTTCTCGTCTTCCCGAAAGTAACAAGAGAGAAAGAGCGCATGCGCGATAAGGAGGATGTTCAATTAGTTGGAATCAAGAGAAATGAAGTAGTGAAGTAGGGGTGGGATATCCTCTGGATTGGTTTGTCACTTACTTTGATGCAGAACAAGTATTACATTATCAGAATTATGTGGATTTCCCGACGAATCGATGACTCAGTGAACAAATTTTTGAAGTTATAGATTACGCTAAGAATGGATACATCCGTTCACTCATTGGCAAACGCCTTCACGAATAAATGCATTGATTACGTGCTAATAGGCTGTAAAATTCCACCGACCAGTTGACCTGATATGTAAACCCGAAACGTTGGCGGTCCGATCGATCGGATAGAACAGCCTCAAGAACATTTTATCCATTTATAGAGTGCGTTTATATTCACACAAACATTCAAAGTCATTGTAGTAGTTATGGCTGAAGCAATTAAATCAACGTTGAATCATACACAATAAATAAATCCCTCGATTCATTACAACAATGTAGATCATGTCAACACTGGTTACCTTGTCGATTACTACAAACTTCGAACAAACGTGAATAATTCTGCAGTTGAGACCATGAATGTGGGGGAAGCAGCAAATTTGCATAGATGTTGAATAATGACAAACCTGCAGCCTGGTAGTAGCACAACCTTCCTAATCTAAACGATCGGATGTAGAACAAAAGATGACTCAATGGTTGAGGAGACGCATGTATATTTCTTTTGTGCATTTAACACAATGCTTCAGCAGTCAACATTAGCGTGGTTGCATTCAGTGGGATAGGGCCATTACAAAATTGTTTACTTGAAAAGATTTGAAAGTGACAAAGGTATATTAATCATGTACTTGTGATCAGCGACTTTCTGAATATAACCAGTGAAGGACCAATTGAGGCACTTTGATTGCGATTAACTCGGATAGAAATAAGCCTTAGTTACAACGGGACGGGACTTACGTAAATCGTGGGTGACCTTGAGTAATGGCTTGATCCGGAAAGAACAAGCTTCGGGATGCACCCTCATGAGGTGTGGGCACAAAAGAAGGATAGGAAAAATCTGGACAACCGAGCCTGAAAAGGAGATAGGTGTAACTTTTAGTAATTAAACACTAGTGTAGACAATTTTAGCCCCCATAAATATGCACAAAACGTGTACTGTGAACCAAACCATACAAAATCAGAGGCAGACTTTACATTTTGATGCAGTAAATACATGGTGAAAATTTGTTGTTTCGAACGCACCGGGGAAAAACGCTAAGCGTCAGGGCATAGCAACCTTTGGGAAGATGACTTTCCAATTGTTCTCTTCTTTTGCGCATACTTGGTTCCACCGTATTGAACGAGTGTAACAATTGCCCAAAAGGACTTCCAGGAAGACCCTCGATCATATATTCAGCATATTCCGGCTGCCATATAATAGGTCTGTAAAAATTTGGAAAAACGGTTGCAAAGCAAACGAGGCTTAGTCTGATTCCAGTTCAAACTTCGTCCAAGCAGAAGTGAAAATGTGACAATCAAAACTGTTAGTGACCATGAGTACTACAATGAAAAGAATTTCTCATGTGCAAAATCTTTAGCAAATTCGTACATAGAGCAGGTTGTATTGTTCATCCAAAGAACTCATATCAAGGGGCATTTGGATAATTCATCAATGTCACAATCAATAGAACTTTAGCTTGTAAATTATTATGATCAAAACCCGATATATATATATAATATTAATCTTTACAAATATAGTGCCAAAATAATTATGGGTTGAAAGCGAAATTTGGAAACAGAAAAATGAAGAAAACAAAAACAGTCAATGGTGGGGATGCTAACTTCTTTGCTTGCTCACTGCATTCAATTTTAAGTTTTTACTTTCGGGATTGGATACAGAAAGGAATGCATTCAGGCCACTGACTTCGGTTCGATGGTATTTCTTGCACTGTTGCCAGGCAAAGACAATCTGAATCTTCAGGGCACCAGTCGGAGAGCCAGAAAGTCCGACGGAAGCTGAATATGAGCATAATCACTTCAACCCTCTCCGTCACGTCATAGCCTGCCCACATCGCTGTCTCCCAGCCCAGATCAATGTCTGTAAATAGCGCACGGCATGGTAGACTTTGATCAGGCATTCGTAGGACGTGCCCCAGACAATGCTCAGTGGAATACTATCCGGCCTCAACACACGTCGTCTAACATCCGCGATGTTCCCACCATACGCCTGCGATCTCGTGCAGAAAACCGTTAACGAAGTCGTTGGGCATGATCTGCTCGGAGAGACCAAGCTTCGCAGCCGTAGAGTAACGCGGTGCGTACCATTGCGCAATACACAGGCCCTTTCACTGGAAGAGATATGTCCTGTCGGCTCCAAAGATGCGGTAGATTAGCAAATGCCAATCTAGCTTTGATTACGCGTTGAAAGATTTCCTCGCCCGCACCTCCACCAGCAGTTATGTAAATCCCAAGGTAGATAAAGCTTTTCGGCTATTTTTAGATTGTGTAGGAGCGGGTTCCCGCCAATGTTACAACAGTACCTTGCACTTCACAAGTGCAACGGATATACCATAAGGAGAGATAGGGCAACCCTGTCGTACCCCAATGGTGACAGTAAATGAGGGTGAGAGTTCACCATAGACCCTAACCTTTCCCGAATTTTGGCGGAACATAGCCTTTAGAAGCAGGACATACTTCTGTGGCATTCCGTATCTCGGCAAACAGTTCCACGGCACGTGGCGATCGATGGAGTCCAAGGCCACTCTGATGTCCAAAAACACGACAATGGTTTGTCGTCTGTATGCGTGGGGGTGTTCTCGCAGCAGACTTAAGGTGAAGATTTGATCTATGTAACCACGGCGTGCACGAAACCCAACCGGCTATTCGCGGATTTCTCATTCGCGAAATGGGCTTAGTCTGTGTAATAAAGCGAACGCTAACAGCTTCGGTGCTATTGAAATCCAACTTAAGCCCCCTTTGGTTGGAACGGGAATTGCGATGGCCCTTCTTGTAGATGGGTGTAACAATCGATTCTCCCCACGTATGGGATACAGTTACGTTCGCCCAGATTTTCATAAGCAGGCAGGCAACCTCTCTCCCTCGCGTGCGCGCGACACCAAAGTCTCAAGGCAGACGGCTGTTCTGTCACCGAACGCGATCGATATTCGGTGATCTCTACAGTAATTACGGTGATCAAGGTCATCAGGTTACAGTAGACACGGTGGGATCTGGTAGACAGGGATGATTGCGTGACAATGTGATTACTGACTGGAATAAAGATGCATGATAATCAATATTGATACTTCGCAAAACACTGGTTGGTCAGATCTGAAACAAATACAGAACAGATGGTAAATTTACTCGACCTGATTCGTTTTGGGTGTTTGAATTACTATTACTCCGTTACTGTTGCATCGAGAGAAAAAATCGGTATCTGTTCCTGATCATAACAATAGAAACGTACTATTCAGTCACACAAAAACTTATTACCAGTTTACGTGTGGAATTTACCGGGGCCAGAAGCAGAGTAATATGATAAGTAGATATAGTTGAATGTAATTGTCTAATTATGCATCTGGTTTTACATGTGATAGACTAAGCTCATCGTCCCCTTTCTCATCGAACGAATTTGGTCATTCGGAATGTGAAAAACTGATACTTAGATAAACGAAAGTGATAAGGCTGTGGAGGAACAAAGCGAATTCAACTCGGAATGGGCGTCGAGATGTCAAAAATAGTAGCTCAGCGCATTTGACGAAGTAACAGGGAACAACAAAAGAGTGAAAATCCAGGTCAATGCGCCGTACTGTCTGAAATTTTTGTCCAATGAGATTCTCTGCCAAGAAGTGATGCAAAGCCGCAAAATTCACCGATTGGACGTTACGTAACGCGGTTACGTAACAGAGTTACGTAACAAAAGGTTACATAACGGTTCGATCATGTGAAATCGATGATACCATTGCAAACGAAAATGACTTAATGAACAATAACAAAGACTGTTTATCCTGATACGTACGTAAATGTAAACACCTTCAAAAGTGTATGAAACATGTGACTGGACGTCGTACGTCAGATTACGTAACACAGCTGTTTTAGAGGTGCGATAAACATCAATGGATTGTGTTTATGCCACTCAAGTCGGTGGATTTAATTTGAAGACGCAAAACTAGGCCCAAATAAAAACCCAAAATAAGTTTCCAGACCAACGCAGTCACGTGCCATAAAACAATTATCAATTAATACGGTCAATCGAATGCAAAATTTCACCAATGTTAATAGATGAATCGTTTTCTATGGGGCAAGGGATTTCAATAGGAAGCGCGCACAGCATTCGCGTCACTGACTTCTATTCTGGGTCACATCTCCTAATGTCTTTAACTAACGGAGGTCCTCATCCATTGGGCCCCAACCACGGGGGATGAGTGAAGGCATAGGCTCGTGCCAGTCGTAAACAAGCACTTTGCACTGGATGAAGTATAGCACGTACCATACCTGAATAGCTCGATCGCCAAGCGGTTTAAAGTGTGTTGAGCCGCCCGACTATTGTCACCCAGCAAGGCAATTTCATCGGCATATCCTGAGTCAACCAGTCTGCTCCCTAGCAGGAGTTCAACTCCACCTTTGCTAGTGTAATCGCACAAAAGCCTAAAGCACAATATATATATTTATAACACCAATCTTTACAGATACGGCGCTAAATAACCATGGGTGAACGAAAAATATGGGTAAGAAGGCGGGGAGATAAAACAGTCAACTTTGGGAGTAGCAACTTTCTTTGTTTGTTTACTGCACGCCATTTTGAGGACGTTAGACGTATCACTATAGGATTATGAGACTGAAGAGCAAACAGTATGGAATGGTATCACCCTAACCGAACTTCCTAATAGAGGCATATGACACAACTCTGAATACCAATACCACATCAGGCAAGTGAAACAACTAGAAATGAACTTGATTCATTGGTACCGTTAGTACTTATTTGAGGATTAAAATCACTGAAAATTATCAGAAATAAACCGATATAAAAAATGGGTCCGATCTAAATGAAATGCGTAGTGTTTGGGTATACACTTAAAAATTAATCTATAGCATACGCAGTGTCAATACTGATGTATGATGCATACTAGCTTTAGGGAGTCTACAAAATATACGGATGATGTATATACAATTACAAGCAAACATACTCGCCATTCTCCTCCAGCGAAGGTAATTTATGCAGTAAATCAGAGGCGGCGAGTAACAGTTGGGCATTCCCAGAATGAGGATCAAATCTGATGAGCGTGTACTCTATCTCGTCTCCGAACTTCAGTTTCTTTTTCAATCGCGAATGAAGCTTGTTATACAAATAAAGAAATTGTTTGATTCCTTGTTCTTGTATATATCGCGCGTGCTTCTTTGTTTCACTCCAATTTAACGGAGCTCCACTAGTGAGTAGTCCCATATTATCTGCAATGGAAATACAAATCTCGATCAACAAAGGACGCTTACATATCGGTTTAATACAGCATTGTACACCAAAGGAGAACCGTTACCTTAGGAGAGAAAGAACGGTTATGTACAGTGACTAATACAAAAAAAGAAATACTGTTTTGTCGTATATATATCTATCATCGGCTTGAGAAGCAAGCCGATATATTCTTTATATAAAGTGATTAAAAACTGCTCCGGGTGTGGTGGTATTCATTCAAGTTGGCGTAGATCATGGTTAACTTTTTGTCATCCAACTCTCTAATGTATGTGTTTTAGAATTTCTATTCTCATACAAGACTAACAAAGTGTATTTTTAACAAAACAGTAAGAAACCCTGGCTCATCTTGATCACATATAGTGGGGTAAAACGAAAAAATACTGCGATAAAACAAGAGATAAAATATTGTTGTATGACATTTTGATTTAAGAGCTTTTGTTGGTGTGTAGAAGAACAATGGATTAAACAGCTCCGCTCCTGTACCCAGTTACAAGTCATTCCGTCCCGAGTTTCTAACTAGAGACATTTGAAACCATATGGGCACTAAAGTCTAAGTGGGAATGAAATAACACACGTAAGGCTTTCTGCCAACCTTATCATTTCATCTCGCCATATCATAGTCTGCTATCCAAAGGCTTCATTCTAGCCTTACCCAGCTACCATACCCAGAGGTAGCGCGTGCCTCAACGTAATGATGCAACTGAGCAGTGGGACCAGATAAGACAAGTAATGCATTCCGCAGCGAATGTTGCTTGTTGGTCTGAGCCTTAAGTCCGACGGAGGCATTGAATATTTCATGAGTCAATAGCCCTGAAGGATAAAGGAACGATGAATCCCGACCTGCCACAATCAAAGCAAATTTAGGTGGTATCTACAACGTCAGCTCACGAAGAGCCTCAAGAAGGATAGTGAAAACTGGTGGGCAACAATAGCTAGTNAAATGGAAGCAGCAGCTGCATTCGGTAATAATCAAAGATTTTTCCGACGGATACGTAATATGGAAGATCGGCGAACTACAGTTAGTGAAACAGTTTCCCATAAGAGGGGACAAGCTATTCACAATGAGGATCAACAACTTGTTTGCTGGACAGAATACTTCAACGAAAAGTTCAGTTGGCCTGCCTCTATCCAGGTCACTTCGTCTGTAACTCAAGCTCCCTGGACAGTGCCGCGTGATTCTTTAAAAGAAGCAAAAGTTTGTTCTCGTATTCAAGGTCTGAAACGAGGAAAGGCCGCAGGGTAGGATGAGCTCCTTTACACTCTCTTCAAGATGGGGGGTGATAACCTCGTAAACTCCATTACTACCGTACTGCGCAATACTTGGACGCAAGAGTGCATTCTTTGATCTTGGGGCGAATCACCGATCGTTCCCATTTTCAAGAAAGGATCTCGCAACAAATGCGAAAACCATAGAAGGCTAATTGTGATCCCGATCGTCGCCAAAGCCTCGGTCATGTTTCGATATCTGGCTCCTTTAGGAGGGATCAACATCCATGAACAGCAAGTCGGACTCCGGTCTGATCGTGGATGTATTGGTCGAATTTTTACGTTGCGTGTCAGGTCCTTAAGCTGCGTCACATCCACCGTCGACCAACGATCCTTGACCTGAAAGGAGCGTTTGACTCCGTCGACCGCGAACCTAAAATGTGTTTCCATCTTTGAAAATGAATGCCCCAGAAGTACGTTAACTTACTGAGGTTACTGTATTAACATTTCTCTGGTGGAGTGAGAGTTTACAACAAACTAAGTAGGCCGTTCGTCACCAGCAGCGGCGTTCGTTAAGGGTGCCCGGTTTCACCGTTCCCGTTGAATTTCGTCGCAGACGAAATAATGGAGACCGCACTTAGTGGTATCCAAAACGTAGGTATCAAATGGGCAGCTGGAGAAAAACTGTGCGATTTGGAGTACGCCGATGTCATTGTTTCTCTGTTCGAATGTATTCAGGACGCGCAAAACGCACCTGATAAACTAACAACTGTGGTTGCCACATTCGGTATGTGCTTTGCACTTCGAAGTGCAAAGAAATGCTGCACGACTGAGTGTCGCCTACTCCCGCTCTGAAGCTAAATGACCAGGAATTAATTATGGTGGATTACTTTTCGTACTTAGGTAGATGCGTAACCAGTGAGGGAAGCGCAGCAAAGGAGATAACCTCTCGTATTTTCAAGGCTCGAGCAGCATACACCGGACTGAAACACCTTTGGTATAGATGAGACGTCTTACTGAAGTTGAAAGGTTGTGTACATTGTGCTAGAGTTCATTCAATCCTGCTTTATGGTTGTGAGACTTTGAGTTTGCGAGTAGATATCCATCGACTAGAACTTTTCGATTATCGGTGTTTACGTAGTTTAGCCCATATTGAATGGAGCGAACGGGTTAGTAACGTGGAGGCAGGCCATCGTGTGTTTGGAGTCTGTCAGGCATAAACCTGCTAGCATACTGAATTCAGATTGGTTGCTCCACTGGCTAGGGCACATCGCGTATGTTTAGCTACCGTCTACCACATCGCGCCTTATTCGCTGTAGCCGCTCCGGGCTGGAGGAAACCACGTGGAGGTCAACGGATGACGTGGAGACGATGCATGCACAAAGCCATTAGGTAGAGTAGGTGTCTCGCGCCTTCCAGGTTGGGGTCCGAAAGACTGCAACTGGTTGGTTGGAGACACTGAAAGATGTGGCAGCGAACTGACAGCAGTGATGTTCTTGTTATCATTTCTTATCAGATCAGAATGCTTGAAACGATACGCATGCAGAGTCTGATTGTACATTCTTTGTGCTGATCATAGAAGATCATCCGTTTCCTCCCTCAAATTAGGTTCACTCCCTGTCCTTAAATGGTACCACTAACCTTGTATGCATTGCAATTTTGGCAGAAATCAATGATGTTCGCTTCGCTGTATTTTGCTGTACGATGATGACGATGACCTAGCGCTCAAGAACAAAGCAGGTATTGACAAACACTGATAGAACATTTAAAACGTTCACTTGAACCATCTCAAACGGTGAAGCAAGACGAAAATTCGGAGGGAATGACTTCCGGAGCCTAATACGCGTTGACGGACGTGGTTCATGTTTCTCCCATCACATGCGAGCAACTGCAACACTAATATATTTGTTGAAAACAGCTAGCCGACGAATAGCTTCAACACGAACTGATCAGTTTTCGGATCCATTTGTTAACACTACGCGTATTGTGACAAAGTACATTCGACCTTTCAGAGAAGGGCTATTTTCAAGCCTGTGACCGACGGCTCAAAATGACGTACAGGAAGGCCTTACCAACTCTTTTAGTCATCCACTCCTCCACCAGATGCGATACAGCGCCCGAAAGAACATCCGTCTACCCACCCAGGATCTAATGTATGTAAAGGTGGTTCAATGCACAAAAGATACGCAATACCAAACATTAAATGAAAAACGACGCATGAGAAACATCTAGTGTCATAAACAGTGGCGTTCGTGCATCTTCTCAATTTCTTTGCAACATTAATTCACTTAAATTGTCAATTTTCTGTTCGATTTCACTTTCAACTTTCTTGTCTTCCTCTTACTGTTCATCCAAATGAGCAGCCAAAAGACAACAACCAAAACAGCGCAAGAAAGTGCATGGTCAATGGTTGAACAAACTGAAACTGAAACCAACAATGATGAGGCTATGTGTAGTGTACTTCGGGACAGGTCTCGAATGCATATCGGGAACCCCTACCCGGAACTATATGCGACACTACCATTTTTGGCCGATAAACCATTGAATTGTGTAAACACCCTATGGGGACAAGAGAGACATGAGCTTGTAAGTCCCATAATAAAACTTTGACCTTAGTCTGGGATTGCTGTAAAATAGTTCATAAAATTTATATGAATCTCCCCGGTGAATAACTCCCATCGCGAAGGGACAGCAGTTAACGAGAAACGAAGCTTCCCGGTTCAGGAACCAGTGAAAAGTCGTTGCGTAAGATTGGTGGTTGACTTTATAGTACCAAACAGATGAAAAAATTAACCATTGGAAAATAAATAAATCTTATCGTTGCATATAATATGGAGAAACACCAAATTAATTGTATTAGTCATTAAAAACGGTAATGATGACAGAAAATCGATGAGCGACCACCAATTATGCAAAACATCTTGTGAATACCTGAGAGAAATTCGAGATAGAGGGAGTTTATATTCCCGTGAAAAAAGCAATGAAATCTTTAGTATATCTAGTGAAATTACAGAATTTCAGGATTCGATGTCGACCAATAAACACTGAAAACTGTATTGTGCCGATTGCTTTTTTGTTACTAACATCTCAAGAGGTTAGGAAGACGTTACTGCTTTCATCAGCTTAAGGTATCATAAACCTAAACCTTGTACGACTGTTTTGATTTTTCTCTGCCACACTTTCGGTTCATAAAAAGGGACGGAAAAGATCGAAGAGAATTCAAGAGAGTACTATCAAAATAGGGACACTGTATAACAATATTCTGCATAACCGTGCCAAATGAGTAGATGCACGAGCGCTACTGTTTGCAAAGCCCACCAATATCACTGTGTCCTCAATAAGGGATTACACTGATCCCGAGAAACCTGAATACAGAATTTAATCAGAACTGAGTGGTCGAGAGCACCGCTCAGGGTTTTCAACCCCACATGCCAAATCGTATTCTGAACATCACTGACTTTCTTCACAAATCAAAGAAGTGCATCAGGTGACATGCGTAACACATATACCGAAGAAAGCAATCCGTGGAAGTTGAGCACCCCACCCGGTGGACCAACGCGATTGCCTAAAACACTAAGCAGAATCTCAGAATAGTTTGTCGGAGTCCTGCTCCCCCCCCCCACACACACACAAATACAATTTGGCGCAGACAACGGTGTTCCAACACCGATATTCCACCTATGTACCAAAAGCCTCAGTATGGTCGAGGGTGGGGCTGGTCGCAGCTGGTCACCGTTCCCCTGCACCTCGCGAAATGCTCCCATACGACCAAGCGTCTCGGATAGCCTCTGGTGAGGAAACCCTACCCACTGCCTTCTCGTGGCGAAGATGTTTTCCCACCAAAGTGAGAGGACGAAAAGCCCACACCCGGGGTTATAACCGGGTTGGTGGACCACTGGTAGTTCACCTAGGGGAGTTGGCCCAAAACCCTGATTCCAAACCAACCATGGGGCGAACGAACCACACACCAATTCCTGGTTGTTTCAGTGGTCACCGGCTCGATTCAGCATCGAGGTGTATTGGGCACCTTGGACGTTTGATTCCGTCAAAAAGGGCGAATGATCGGATGAACTGGACACTGGCCCCCAAAAGATTGCGATTTTCACATACCGCTCCGCTGTCTTGCGCGTCAGGCTTTGGCTAACCAAAGGCTCTGGTTGTGGCTTGCTCAAAAAAATTCACCTGCTTCGGCCCGGGCAACCTGGCAGTATTCAGTCGACATGCAAACTATGGAACGTTTACCGGGTTGTCACGCGTGCATTGCTTGCGTGCGGTAGACAACCAATGGAGTACAGTACTTGAGATGCGATCTTCCTTAAATTAGTCCCTCTGTAGCTTTCAGAAGAGGACATAACTCCCATCATTTTATTCGCTATCATGACCCACTTACAGCATTTTTCCTGAACTTGCTCGCTTTCTCGAACTAGGTAGAGGAGTTAAGTAGACTCCCAGACTAAGGCCGACCTGTCAAAGTTTAAGCTGAGCTACGAGGCCACACCGATAGCACTGATGTAGAGACAATGACTAGTGTGTCTTGGTGTCGCAAATAGTGGCGCTTGTGCAACTACCTTAGTCTTCATGAGTTATCTAGTGGCATTTAGCATAATCCCGACGTCAGCAACACTAAGAGCGCCAAATATCTATGCGTTTGGCAAGTGATGAGTGAGGCGTGAGGTTTGATCCGGAGAACGCTGAATAATAAATAAAATAGGATTTTGTATGTGTGTCTCGGAGACAAAGCATACATCCAAATTGAACGTTTTAATGATTCTATCTAAGGCATCTTGTGGGCCCATCTGAAAATATGCGGATATTGAATGCGGCTAGGTGAAAAACCAAGTTTTGGTTTTACCAGTTATAGAGTTTCTGATTAGTTAAACGCTGAGTGCTGTTCCATGAGCTGCGTAAATAGCCGGCATCTAGTGTGATTTGAGAGTCAGAGGAATAAGTACACAGATGAAGAAACACTTATACTCAATAGATGACACGTGCTTAATATCACCCCAAGGCTTTTGCCATTCTCAACCAAAACTGAGAAAATACAAAAGTCAGGCGAAGTCTAAACCGAAAGGCGAAAGATTCGTTCATAATCAATTCTGAACTTGCTAAGGTATTCGCGGATTACTTTAGAGAGCATGTGTAGGCCACATAAAAAAACTGCTACCGAATATTAAGCTTTCAACGGTACTATTGCAAATACTGAGCTAAAAGCTAGAACTGATGTCGAATAAAGGCTGTGATCGATATTAAGTTGCCAGGCCTAATAAATAAAATATCTGTTTTTAAGAACGTTAAGTCAATCAGATTCATGCGTGACGAGACTTTTAAACGATAAGAAATATGCTTTTCTTATTCTTGTACACTTTTGTATACGCACTATAAAATGCAGCACAAAATATAAACCACTCGTGAAGATTTTCCCCTGAAGGGGTATGAAATACATCAGTAGAAAACGGGATATCAATCATACGGTCTTACATTCCTTCGGATCATGGTGTTTATAACAATACCTTCATCTCATGTGTAACAACAAAGGAAGTATGGAGAAAAGCTCGGGCACTAAACACATGAAACCGCAAAGAAACCTATTGACATGTAAATGAAACACGCCTTACATAATCGATTCGCCCACACAGAGTATAAACTATTCAGATTCCTCATTATAAGTTTACCCATGTAGGTTCAAACAGCAGTCTGTGTCGCACTGCTCCATGTGATGAAATGAACTGAAAATCAATGCCGAAGACTAAAAGCATTCAACGAAAATTTTCCCACTATATACACATACATAGTTTATGTGTGAGAGCACGGTTAAAAGCCTGTGCCCCCATTGTAAGGAAGTGGAACATTCCACAAATATCCGGGATAAATATCCCGGGATATCGTCAAATTTTCCTTTACGAGTTACCGTTCATAAAAGGAAGTTTATATTCAAACGTTCATAAATATGTGTTTTTCACTGAAATAACCACATCCATTGATAAATAGGGAACACAATATTGTATTGTATGGTATCACATATACCATTATTTAACACAAATGTAACTTAAGTACATACACGGCGTTCGTAATCGTAATAAAACAACCGGTCTCTAGCTGAGTCGAAACGCACCTCAATGTACAGGAATCAGACGAGACCAACAGGATTTGTGACTTTTGAAGGTAGACAACGTCGCAAACGCTCTGATGCGCACCCTAAGCTAGTTATCGCGAGGCCCCTTAAATGATCGACGGCCCCAGGCGATTGATAAAAACAAAACCGATAAGTGATTTCAGATCCTATTGCATGGAGTAGAAAATGGCAATGACCAATTAGAATTCAGGAATTCCCCTCACCTTTTACATCCATATTATACCCCCACTGTTGTACATAGTTTTAGCGTCCCAATTTTCTGCACATTACTCCAATTTAGTTCAGTTCAGTTCAGTTCTCCCAGGACGATTTGTGGCTCTTGCCAATCGCGCGTCCAG
>UZAN01047504.1:6044-20057 GCA_900618425.1 Echinostoma caproni
ATCGCGGAAAAAACCTCTACTATCCACACACGCACTGACATATTATGCATTTTTAACTGGGTCAACTGAATGTACAGAGCATGTGCACAAAGCGGCGCACATCATCCCGATCCCAAGGCTAGTTCAACGGACAACACAGTGAACTATTTGCCGGCACAGCAACCAACGACGATGATGAGGATGATTACGGTGTACGACGCGGACTATCAAGCGGCCTGGCATAATTTGTGAGGCCTCACTCGATTCCGTCGCATCCCAAACGCGCACTGAGCCGAAACGAGAGAAACTGGACGACGACACGCCCATAAACACATCGATGCACGTGCACATGGGCGCATGCACGCATGTGCACATATTGAAATACAGGCCTGCGCACAAACATACGCACACAGGCGACAGACTAACACGAGCACCATCACCACCACCATCGCCACCGCCACCCAATATCGATTGACCGTAAAATCAGACCCGCCGGACGAGCGCTGTTAGCACCAGTTGGGTGTGATGGTCAGGCAAGCGAACGGCAATACAGAATGATGGTACCCATGTGATTGCAATAGCACCACAAAAATTGGTTCAGAGCACGCAAATGGACATGGGACATCACAACCGCAATTTTTTGTTTTTACTGCCATCCAAGGAAGACAGAGGAGCTAGGACAGACAGTTAGATATCAATTCACGTTCAACCAAAACAGTTCGGCAAAGGGGACTAATCGATGGACAAAAAGAGCCATGTGGTGTAGATGCGAACGACGGTAAAAGAAGGGGCATATTATTGAGGTCATCGATGCTCAGAACAATCGCGGTACACTAAGCTCCGTCTGAATTTCTAGACCCGAACCAGACCGGTTCACATTGACAAGGAGTACCGATTTTCAGTTCATTCAACCATTCACTTCGTACTTTCGCGGGGCGATGTCAGTTCCCATCTTTCGGCTAACCCCGTTTCAGTTTGTATAATCACTAAAAGAAGAAGCAGTAGGAAGATGAAAACAGAGATACAAGCAGACTATGGCTGCTAAGAAAGTGAGTAGATGCATGAGTGCTACTGTGAAAGTATTTATATTACATAATTCACACGCGTTTGAATACAGACCGTATTTCAAGCAAACCACGACACAACAATCTGTATAACAATGAAATCAGTCCATGATTTAATTATGAGCAGTTAGGTTGCCCAGGTTAATGTAGGTGAATTTTTGGGCCGAATTTATAACCGCAGCCTCCGGCTTGCCAAAGCCCGCTCAGTGGCCCTAATAATCGATTATATCGATCCCAAGGGCAAGAACCAAGAAGCTCAACGCATCCGAGACCCTCGGTTAGGGTTTTCGTAACCTCATATCAGATCTTCGTTTAACCACGGATGATTTTTCCGTCCATTATCTATCTTGATAACATCCCACGTCCAAGAAGCCTATGACTGGGGTCTTGCCACTCCGAAGCCCAGGAATCAAGCGAACAGCAAGTCTTTGGGGTTTAATCAAGTGGCGAATAATAAAAAGTAAAGTTTGGTGTAGATACCGCATGTCTCAAGGTACGTAATCTATGGATGCTGATCAAGCTTGGTTTTCGGTGTGATTCAGATGACGGTTTGTGTAACGTACCATTACTGTTCCTTCCGTCCCGGCAGTTTTAATTCATGAGTGCACAGTGAATTTCGGGGTGTAACGGACCTGGGTAGGTCCTAGCAACCAGCGGTAAAAAACATTCGTCCTGAGCATCCCGTTATTACAGTGCCGACCAATCAAACGTTTGAAATTATGCAGTCCAGCCATATCAGTCTTATTTGCCTTCCAATTTTTCAATTTGTACAACTATTAGCCATGCATCTTTGTGCGGTGGTCATTGTTACTGTCTTTTGGTTGAAGTAAGGTTGGGAAGTTGAAAGCAGTGTTGAATGGAAAGTGAAAATAGGGGATTCATCATGAAAGGAAATTGGGGAAATACACGAGCGCCACTATTTACGACACTCGGCCATATCAATGAGTGTCTCTAACCCCTGATTGCAATCACCGCGGAGTTCCAACCCAGGAAGCCTACAGGCGACCTATGTAACCAAATAAATCTCCTAGTTAGGGGGTGTGCTCTCGGCATGGCATGCTCTCATGCCATATCTGTTTATCACTCACTACGTGTCTCGACAAACATCGCGAGTCGTGGAGATCTTGTTGGTGAGATGCGTCACATATGCACCAAACAGCGTATTCTATAGAAGTTAACCACTTGCTCCGACGAGAGCGATCATGATCACCTAAAACTCTGCGCCTAACCTCAGGATCGCTTGTCCAGTTGTTCCACCAGATTCGCGCAATGCTGCGTTGGCAGCGGTGTTCGAACACCGACAAGCCACCCTCATCCGGTTTCCGTAATGGTCAAGTTTCTTGGCCGAATGGTAGCACAAGCTGATCTACTATATCGTATATTCGGTCCTTCATAGATAGTAGAATGTCGTTATGGCACCGAATAGGATGTCTCAACATGGCAAATGCCAAATGAGCCTTTTAGATGTGAGAAGACATTTCATCTGTGATGCGTCTGCCAGGTGAAAGATATGGGTGTCGAAAAGAGCTAAATTTGGCTTCTACCCAGTTAAAGTGAGATCGGGAATTGGACCAACCCAGTCCTGTAGTACCATTTTGGCCTTTGAAGATACAAAACGCATACCGAATACAGATGGCTAAATTAGCACTGAAACTATCGAGAAAAGCTTGGGTTTATATCAGTCTGAGTCTGGATGTGCTTTGGATGAGCGGGGCTCAAATATTGATAGATACGCGACCAATCAATCAATTGTCACTGGCAGTGTCGAGCACCACACACACTCTCTCCGTTGATCTTTGTAAGTGTGCAATAAGACGAAGAAATTACTGTTGAAGCATCCCAGTGAAACACGTGCTCTGGCAGGTTTTCCGCTAGTGGGATATATTTAGCAACGCAGAGCAAAACGAATGAAGCAACCCAAAAGATCGGACGCGTTCAAACGGACTGTGAAACTGTGCAAACGTCATTCACCTGGGTGGACCGGAGGAATCGACCCAAACAATTACTGTATATGATGATNATGACTGCGTCGTGTAAATGAGATGTGAGCTGAAAAGCCGGGAAGCATTGGACAGTTGCTTTGACCTGGTTGGGTTTCATCAGCAGTGCGAATCCATCGATTCAACTGGGGATCGAACCCGGGCTGTGCTATATCGTGAAATTCAAAATGAGAAACAGTTTGACCAGCTGCCCGGTGACCGAGTGAGTAGTATGCTTGCGTTCTATCCGTGAGGTCCCGGGCTCGATCCCCAGTTGGGTCGATGGATTCGCACTACTGATGAGATCCAACCAGGTCGAAACAGCTGTCCAGTGCTTCCCAGCTTTTCAGCTCACACCTCATTTACACGACGAATTCACCATCAAAACAAATCATATCCTCCATTTCTCCCAATTACTGTATATAACCATCGTTCGCATAATAACAGCTCTAAACGTGACTGGGAGCTCACGGAGTGGTAAAAGGACAAGTCTGTAAAGCAACCGGATAATGACGGGTGCAAACAAAGATCAAATGAGGTTCCGGATCCGGGCATCGTTTGACACAGAGTGTGATCGCATACCTATTAATTCAACGATTGTTGATTATTTGCAGTAGAGAATTGGTCTTAGACAGACACCGATTTAGTACCAATGTAATCCGTTTATGATCAAATCCATGTCGTGGTACGATCCCTGCATGGCATTTATACGAATGCACTGATCACTGCCCAAAATCGGATTCTGTTTAGAGCTGAAAATTTCTTGTTTACCATTCCCTACTCAATAGTTCAAGAGCGAGAGATTGGAATTCGGTCGCGCCATTTAGCTCGAAAATCATATTTACACTTTTGTGGATTTATTTAACATTAAATCGTATCGTCATCAATTTCAAGGACACCAAAAACTATCGTACACAAGCACTTCATGAAATCCTTGTGTGTTATCGCGCGAACTGCGCCTTTTGTGAAATATTCCCACAAAGTAAGAAATAAGTTCAAGCGGATGATTGAGACACAAAAGGGCAGAAGGAGAAAACATTGAGCAGGTTGGTAAGTCGCTCTCAGACGGTGCAGCATCAGTCAAATGCAAATTCCTGTCATTTTAACAAGCAATGTTTGTTCCCTGTTGGGAAAAGTCGAGGAGGTAGTAGACATCACACGGAAAAAGGAGCACAAATCCTGGGAATTATTATGCTTCAGGAATCGTGGCTGCACGAAGAAATCCCTAGTGAAATTGTACAAGTGGATGGATATAATTTGTATCGAGTTGACCGTCCCGCGAGTGACCGTAAACGAGGCGGTGTTGCAAGTTACGTTAGTGACAACTGGAGTAGATCAACCGCTGTCATCTACGAATACTCAACGGATAAAATCAGTTGTCACGTCATTGAATGTAAGCCCCGTTTTTTGAGTGAGTTTCATTCCATACTTCTTGGAACCTTTTAACTGTCACCCACAATATCAGTGGCTGACATAAATAGCTTTTCTGACATTTTGTCTACCCCCACCATATCAAAAACAAGTGACTCTGAGTATATTTGTTGGTGATTTCAACAGACGTGAGGTAACACTCCTCACCACACTGAGTCTACAAAATTTCGTAAATTTTCCTACAATACTCAATTCACAACTTGATTTTCTTTTTACAAACAGACCGCAATTTCTCGAGGACCAGAAACGTGCTCCTCTGAGCAGTTCTGACCATTGTATCTTGAAAGTATGTCCCACTGTATACAGCAAAACTAAACCATACACATTTTAAGGTCTTCCAAGATAGTGAGTCAAAGAAATTGTTCATCAAAGAACCGAGACAGGCTAAGATCCATGATTGCCAGCACAGATTTTCCGGTGTTTCCCGATCATAACCCTTCTGTCCTCTGTGAACGTGTTACGGACTACCATAATTTCTGTTTGAACCACTGTTGTCCACTAGAAACAGTCTTTATTCATAAAGACATATTTATCGCCGCTATTCAAGCAGCTACGAAGGCGGAAAGAATAGGCCTATAAACAGGGACAAAGAATTCATGTCAAACGGCTAAAAAATTTCGATCAAAGCTGAAATAAATCGGCTGAACAAATTGTACATCGACACTATCCTGGGAAATTCTAGTTGTCGTAGCATGTGTGTAGGGCTATCCACCGACTGTGTGAGAGTAGCAATAAACACAAAAAGGAAACTGTCGACGTTGAAAGACTGAATTCTGAGTTTAGTCTAGTTTCACAGTGCACTGCCCTGACAGACTTAGTCAGCTCTATGCAAACACCAACTATCGAACCCGCCACAGTCCTGAAACAGCTACAGAAAACAAAGTTGAATCGGACCCGGATAAACTATTACCCGTGGCACTCGAGGTATGTGCGGACACCCTTTCAGCCCCATTGTCTAAAGTATTCAATGACTGTCCGATAAGCGGAAAAATCTCTGATATTGGGAGACTGGCCAAGATAACTCCCATTCCAAAACAGGAACCTGGGAAGTATCGTCCCATTGCCTGCACGTCAGCCACACTCAAATTATTTGAAAAATGCTTGTTACCGTGGATTGTCACTGAGTCTGAGGAAGACGACATACATCAATTTGCATATCGCTCTTCGCGCTCAATACTTGATGCCGTTGCATACGTTGCTCATTCAATAATTTCGGCACTAGATAAGAAAAGTAAGACCGTCAGAATGATGCTCTTAGATTACAAAAACGCTTTCGGCAGTCTTGATCGATCGGATTGTTCAACCTGATTACCGAAAGTGGTGTTAATCCCAAAGTTATCAGATTGATCTGCGATTATTCCACAACGGCAAAAAGTTCTCCACTCGCCTAGTTTCAAGGTGCAATATTTTGCCCACTTTTCTTTTCACTGTACGTCAAACAATTTCCCACTCCTCCTGCATTCAATGGCTGTAAATAAGCAGATGACGTTGTTTAAGGTTGCAAAGCATCCACCCCTGAAGAGGCTTCAGAAATTCAAAGCAAGCAGAACAACGTTGTTAGCTGATCCTTGTCCCATTCCCTCTCATTGAATGCCTTTAAGTGTCACGATGTTGTGTGTTCCCTCTTGGCCGATGTACTATATTCAGCCCTCAGATAGGTTTCCTACCCTCTCTACTAATCAACAACCCGTACCGAAATCCACAATAGTAAAATACCTTGGGGTCACCTTATCACACAATTTATCACGGTCACTGCATGTTCAAAACACATTCTGAAAAGTTACAAAACTTTCATATTTATCATTCCGATTGAGATTACTTTTTGTTCCCCATCAACAGATTGTTAGGTTTGTGAATGCATGTGTGCTACCCCACTGGTTGTTTGCTCCCCAGGGACTTATCCGGGTATGTTGAATAAAGATTTTTATTTACTGGCGAGATCTCTGAAAAACATCTCTAAATGTAGTGGCATTGTCAGGGATAAACTCGCCGATTCTATCATAGACAGACACCTACAAACACGTGAAAGTTTCATTGCCAAAATACTCTCAGACACTCACCACTCATTACACATCATCATCATCGTACAGCAAGATACAGTGGAGCGAGCTTCACTGATCACTGCCAAGCTCACAATGTACACAATTCAAATGATAAAGCAAAGGATGGAGAGGGATTGGGCCTACTTGGAGGGAGGCAAAGAAAAAGAACCTATATGTTCAACACAGAGTACACAATCTAAGTGTTCACGCATATCTTTTTCAAGCATTCTGCCTTGTTAGGAAATGACAAGAGCGCCACTGCTGTCGGTCAGTCGCCATATCCTTTAATGTCTCCAGCCAACCAGTTGTAGTCTTTCGGACCCCAACCTGGAAGACGGGAAACACCGATTCTACCTAATCGCTCTGTACATTTCTTCATGCCTCGCTTCCACGTCATCTGTTTACCACCATGCGGTTTCTTCCAACTTGGAGCCGTAACTGCGAATAAGGCGCGGTGCGGCAGACGATAGCTGAACATGCGCAATACGTGCCCTAACCAGCGAAGCCGACTAATCTGAATTCGATGGGACAAATAATTCTCCATCAAATCATTACCAAATACGCGACACCTCACCTCAGAGTTGCTTACAAGCTCGCTCCATCCAACCCAAGCCAAACTACGTAAACATCTGCAGTCAAATACTTCAAAACGACGAGTATCTTCCACGCGCAAATTTAGGGTCTCGAAACCATAGAGTAGAACTGGCCGCACACTGGTGCAGTATACACGACCTTTCAGTTTCAACGAAACATTGCGTCTACACCAAAGGTGTTTCAATCCTGCGTAAGCTGCTCGAGCCTTGGAAATGCGGGCGGTCGCTTCATTGACTACGCTACTGTCATTTGAAACGCAGCTACCTAAGTAGGTGAAACATTCCACTACAGCAAATTCTTGATCATCAAGCATCAGCACTGGGGTAGACGACATTCAGTCTTGTAGCATCACTTTGAACTTTGAAGGTGCAAAGCGCATGCCCAAAGGAGATACATTACACAACGAATTATCAAAAGTTGCATCTACATCATCCATACGCTCAAGAGTTAAACTTTTATTTGCACGGACCACTGCTTATCGTAATTCTGTTATGCCATATCTAGCACGTCCACTTATTGAAAAGGAAAAAATTTCCACAGAATTGCGTAAATACAAATAATCTACTGCTTTCAATTTCATTATGTAATGATTTTGTAAATTTGAATCCACAAAAATGGTGTAAATGCTGAAAATCACCCATCCGGGTGCATAAAGCTACTACTGACTTGACTTGACTCGGTGCTTTTGGGATACAGCGATTGGTTGGGCACACACACACACACACACACACACACACACGCCGTCGCTGCTTTCATGGAACGAACTGCGTGTTCAAAGAGTTACCGCTAGAGATCATAACAAATACACCTTGTAATAGAGTCGAGACTGTGCGATACGGTAAAGAGCGAGAGCTTCCTCACATTAGAATGAAGTCTGGGAGAATAGTGATAGTCGAGCGGTTCAAATCCTTGTGACGGGTGTGCTCCGAACTCTAAGATTGCAAGTTTGAACTCCCCAAGGCGATCACCCAACTTTGGTACTGGGCAGTTGCGCTTTCTTTCGGCTCGATACTACACGTATCCCACGGGGGCAACCTCATATGGTTCACTACACCAAGTCCCAGGATTTAGGTTGTCGCCTACCGTTAAATAAATAGTAGTTCTTTACCTCACTGCTTCTATTGTTCCATATAAACTGGTGTAGCAAGAAAAGGACCGCATGACAAGCATTGGAAATCACCATACACCCAAGGCGAAAAGCTTACAATTCAAATTCCTAGCTTATGCACAGAGCGCAAATTTTTATCCAGAGGAAGGATCGGGAAAATGAACATCATTTAAATAATGAAACATAAAAACGCGTAATATTGCCGATTGACACGGTATTCCCCATGCCAAAGTGAACATGTCACATGAAAAGATTATGAAAATGATGGTGCTGTTGGTCAAGTAGTTTAGTCACGATCATCAAGGTGATTTTGATTTAAGGTCTAAAGTTCAAACCCCGCTATCAACACCAAAGTTTGGTGATAGTTTTATCATTTGGCTTGATATTAGGCTCACCTTGTTGGTGTCTCATGTAGTTCACTACTCCAAGTCCCAGGAATGAAGTTGCCGCTCACTACGAATAACTGATGAGTCCCTGTGCTTATGGGTTTTACTCCGTGTGCTGCTCATCACACAATGGTGTGTAATAAAAAAAGATGACCCATCGCTGGTACTATCTTGATTGATAGTTTTCGTGGGGAAAGCGATGATTTGCAGTAGAATAAGTTTTTTCCATTACATACCTCTGTATAATGAACAGCAGACGAGGTGGACCCCACAGTCACAAAGACTTGCTGCTGTTCAGTAACGGAAACCGGCAACCCAAGCCTCGGGACCTGGAGTGGCGAACCACATAATGCCCCGCTAGGTTAGGTGTGGTATTGAACTGGAGGACAGCAAATTTGTCTACCACGAAAGTTGGGTGGCGGGGCTCGAACCTCGGACCATCGGGTCCAATGCACGCCAGTGACAGCGACTTAAACCATTGCGCCAACACCAGGTGATGAGAGAACACATGCCACAAACAATCGATTCCTACCACGAGGACTCTGATAATCGAAGTCTATCCTCAGAATTGCTAATAACTGCAAACCAATCAGAGAGAAGATATCGACCTTTTGCATCTGGCTGCCAAAGGAATAAGTACAAAATGAGGTGACAAGAATTTGACAATCGATGAATATTCACGCCAAAATGAAGAAACCAGTCGGTTCAAGATGGGTGGCTACGAAAATCGCAATATCTGTGCTCTTCTATGAACGTGAACCAACGCTGCTCAAAAGACGGGCGACACGCATGAGGACACACATAGAGTTAGAACTGCATGATATTGGTTCGGGGTCGGGCTGAAAGAATAGTGGCAAAGTTCATCTCGAATCGGGTGAGAATAACACGAAACAAAAGCATCCGACAAAGGCTATGATCAGAAGTTACGGAAAACGTTTTGTTCCCGTAGCAGGAAAAATACACCGAATCAATAAAATAAATGGTCCTCCTCTTTGTTCACGTTCCTATCATCGGACTAGGGTAGCTCTGTAAGTGTATCCATATACCGCCAGACATGCAATTAATAATGAGACCACTACCACTACTACTACCGCCACCACCACAATCAGACTTGAATGGCACTGTGAGGGAAAAACAACGGGCGGGGAGAACGGGGGGGGCAATGCAATCTCGGCTATGGTTGCAGGGCGGGGTTAGGACGCGATAACCATACATACGATCAGCTGTTGTGCATTGACTGAGAGAGAAAAAAAGCACAGGAAAGAAAACATTTACAACTGTTTCCTAATTGGCTCGTTAATGAGGAAAAAGAGGTATGCGAGAAATATAATCTAGGGATTAACCTCGAGATCGACTAGAGGAATTATTGAATGCACCCCAACAACAACAATGTGAAGGCACGTATAACTTCAGTCGCATACATTAGAGACGTTTTTAACGCTCACTTATGAGACGATGTGGACCATTGAGTAGATAGATGTATTATGTGTCGGATGATCTAATGTCTGGCGCGCTCGCGCGAGGTCAGACTGACTGCGAAATTCTTTGACTGACGAGAATCAACGTGCTACTACTACTACTCTGTTCGATCAGATCTCGTCCGGTAAATGCGTACTGCCGAACAAACCGGTTTGCAAGTTCACATTTGACTGGCACCAATGCATACGACAGCAAAATTAGAGAAAACAATCGACTTTATTATACTTATCAATCTGGCAAGGAAAATACAGTGACGATTGGAATGAAAATTCCATCACATTCGGGGAAACCGAACCGTGACACGAACTAGGCAGCCTTTGTATGACCGCGGGCCCCCTTCCTGGATGTTGACGGTACATTTGTATATACAAAAAATAAAAAAGGAAGTAAAAAGACATTCACACTCATTCAATTTGATCACGAGTTCTGTCATCTATCCTCTCTCTCTCTCACTTACTCACCTCATTTCTCGTATCAGAGGGAAAGAGAGAAAACAGTAGCGGGAAAGGCTCACATAGATCCCCTTTTTATCAAAATTACAACCCACGAACTGGGTATCACCAATAACGGGATTTGGATTCATGTGGATTAGTGCGAAACAAGCCGCGCCACCAAGTCTACGAGACCGATCTGGAAACTGCCGTAACTGGAGAAACAATAGGGACCGCGAACATATTTGGCTATTTGCGCCCCCTAGATCTCACCGAGTGGAAAACTTGCACCTCGCATACACAAAAGATTCGATTGGCATTTATTATTTCGGGATATCTACCGTACCTATTCGGCATTCGATTGACCGGGAACAGCCGAATGTATGCTGTAGTTATTCAGGCTGACCGTTCTGTCGGGCACGTAGAAAATTGTTCACCACAGTAACATTGATTTGAAGGGACTTCAGCGTCACGCGCAATCCCCAGTTCATCCAGTCAACCATACTCGGATGCACTAGACTCGAGTTTCGCTCTTATTAGAGCTCATCATCAGTAGTGCATATCCATCGTCCCATCAGTGATTTGAACTCCGGACTCATTGCATGGAAGGTGTGTTACCACCGTGCCAACCAGTTCATACGGGGGGTAAACCAAGTGGACAATACATGTTTATTCAAGTGACATCTTTTACGATAGCCAGTCAGTTCATCGTTGGTCCGACAGCAACGAAGGGAGACACAGTTACCTACCTGTTAACTCCAATCGAAAGCTTCCAACCAAGTTAGGACTTCCATGTAGGTTACGGGTTGACTTGTGACAAACCTACTAGGCTTGCTTGATGAGTCGTATTCAACTCACCGTTCAAATCAATATCAATTATCCCATACCACAATTCGGAAGCAACTGTGAGTTAAATGCGAATCACATGAACAGTATAAAGATAGACTGTCCTTGTGTTCGAACATCGCTATCTACATCTGTCTGATGGACTAACCGAACAAGTAATGGTAAGCGCAGAGATTCATACAATTACGATCGCCCATTGAAACGAGTGCTTAGTGGCTACAGATTAGGTGGGTTGGGGTATGAATTACTACCATCAACTGATCGGCGTCATCGAATTATGACAGTTGTCAAGGCTGATGGTGGTAAATGGCAGAAAAAAAGCAATCAAGTCCCGGTATGCGGATGAAAAAACTCTGACGAGGGGACCAGTCATAAAGATTGCGTTAAGCTTCGCGGTTCAGTAGATCGGCATCACTGACACCGAGGATTGGAGATAGTGAGCAAGTGATATGGCTCAACGTTTTTTACAGTGCCACTGCTGCATCTACTCGGTTTCTTCGTGACCGGAATTTCTGTTTTCAACTTGTCAGTCTACTCCTTCGTCCAAATGAACAGCCGAGAGACAGCATACATGTATGAACTGAAGATGGATACTCCGTGTACGAGTTGCCGTGTCCAAAGATCACCAAACAAACCAAAAGATAGAGAACGATCAAAGATCTCAGCAACACACACAGCCTAAGATAACGTGCCAGTTCGGTTCTATTGACCAGCTGTTCACATAGCCAGGTGTCTGATAAAATGCATTTGAAAGTGAGAGAACCGGTGGGAGAACTGGTTGTAGTACCAAATCGTAACCAGTCACGCTATCAAACAATGGTCGCCCGATGGGCACATGAGGACAAGGAACAAACGAGAACCCGAAACGAAGCGAACAGTCTACGATAAACGCGACAGGTGGTTTTGTGAGCCGAATGGAATGTGCAGCACATACCAGAGAAATACACCGCGTGTAGAAAGACTGAAAAAGTACAAGGCCAACGGTGTTCTAACCGGTGGGTATTATGGTGGTAAACAAGGGGTCCAAGGTGTGGATGAGGATTACTACACGACTATAGAGCATGAGATAGTCACCAGTGAAGACAATTTGAAGTTCGATTAAAAACACGATGTGAACCAACACTATAAAAAGGCACAAGATGATGAAAACCGGTTTATAGCCTCAAATCAAACCAAGGAATGAAAGAATGGTAGTGAATACACCTTGATCGGCGCTGCATAATTAACTTTTTCACGAACAAATCAATTTCTTTCGGTGATTCATGAAAGTCTTAATGAGACTCAGTTAACATAACTATAACTGTGTCTGAAAGAATAGTGTCCGATTAGGATATTCTTGCATTATACAGATCTAAACTTAATCGAGACCGAGAAGTCGTGAATAAGGTACGCATGCACTGGCAAAAAGGTGAGGGAAATGGAAGATAAATTCATTGAATGTAACTGACACGTCCATACACACACACACACACACACACAAGATTTCCGCAGTGTTAAGGACTATAAACAGAAGACGTGTACACAGATCAACCGACTAAAGAGTTATGCGATCTTCGAAGACTGATCACCTCACGCCACAATGCATCTGCCGAATGAGCGCAACACGGTCTGGAGCGTAAACCAGTCAGGGAGAAGACTAATCATTCGGTAGCAGCAACCAGTTGAGTATGATAAGCCAACACAGTGCACTTTTGTGATCGTATCAGACTGGCAAGTGTGATACATCAATCGCTGAAGAATTACAAGAGAACAAACTGACTGATAGATGTGATCACAATACCAAGTGAAGCACTCATTGAATTTTCAAGTTAGACAGGTTAGGCGTAGAGTTCTTGACAATCGCGGTCGTCCACTGAAGCAAGTAGTCGACCTCCATAGATGACGATGGTTGTTACCCATATCACCAAATAGGTTGCCACGGCGAGCGATGTTCGCGGAAGCAGATAGCGGTTGGAAAAAGGCCAAGGGTGGTCAAACGAAGACCAAGCATGATGGTATGAAAACCGTAACGAGGAGACTGCCACATAAGTCCAGTTATGATCCCTGGTTCGGAACCTGAAGATCACGGTCATCGATGGATAAAGACACCGAGCTGGGTATCGTAAACAGTGGCGCTCGTGCATCTACTCATTGCTCTTGTAACTTCAGTCTATATGAACTCACTATCTTTTGCTTGAAATTGCTCTCAATATTCCAATCTTCGTTCCGCTCTTTTATCTAAATGGGTGGCCAAAAGACAGCAACCAATGGCAACGCACGAAAGTGCATGGTCAATGGTTGTAAAAACTTTAGCATTTTAGGCAGGACACGAACAAGCAAATACAGATTTTACTGCACCGGAATTCTGCAACAAATATGATGTGGAAATTTACATTGGTTCCGTCACCTATCGATCGAATAGAATGGTGTTCTACTAATCTGGTTATTTGCAGTGGCAACTCACAGGAAAAGAACGCGGAGGAGAGGAAGAACTTCGGTAAAAAGAAAAAAACCTGGATATTTTTTAATTACATACCTATGTGATAAACAGCAAACGGGGTGGATCACAGTCACGAAGATCTGCTATTCATCGGTGGCAACCTAAACTCCGAGGACTGGGAGTGATGAACCACATAAAACGGTCCATCATCGAAACTGGGTGCTGGTGGGGGGACTTGAAACTCGGATCATAGGA